>JASSUY010038007.1:0-103651 GCA_032466535.1 Forpus xanthops | reverse complement strand
CCTCAACATAAAAAGGACATGGAACTGTTGGAACAAGTCCAGAGGAGGGCCACGAGGATGATCAGGGGGCTGGAGCAACTCCTGTATGAAGATAGGATGAGAAAGTTCAACCTGGAGAAGAGAAGGCTTCTTGGAGCCCTCCTAGCAGCCTTCCAGTATCTGAAGGGGGGCCTATAGGGATGCTGGGGAGGGACTCTTTTATTAGGAACTGTAGTGAGAGGACAAAGGTGTAACGGGTTCAGACTTAAACGGGAAGTTTAGGTTGGATATGAGGAAGAAATTCTTCACTGTGAAGGTGTTGAGGCACTGGAATGGGTTGCCCAGGGAAGTTGCAAATTCTCTGTCCCTGGCAGTGTTTAAGACTGGGTTGAACATAGCCTTGGGTGACATAGTTTAGTGGGAGGTGTCCCTACCCATGGCAGGGGGGTTGGAACTAGATGATCTTAAGGTCCTTTTCAACCCTAACTATTCTATGATTTTGTGGTTCTATGCTTTATTTTTATTACCTATAATACAACAAAATACTGCATTCTTTTTTTCTGGTTTCTGCATTTGGTCAGGTGAAACATGTGTTTACAGCCTGTCCTGGGTTCAGCAGTAGCAGTCATTTTTCTCCTTCTTGGTAGCTGGTGCAGCACTGTGATTTTTGATTTTGATTTGGGACCTACGCTGATAACACCAGTGTTTTCAGTTACTGTTTGGTAATGTTTGGCCTGACCAAGGGCTTTCTGAGTCTCGTGCTCTGCCAGAAGGAGGGGAAGCTGGGAGAGAGCAGAGATAGGGCACCTGACCCAAACTGACCAAAGAGGTATTCCATACCACAGCACGTCATGCCCGGGATGAAAAAAACGGACAGCAGAGATCCTTCTGGGTGTGGGGGTGCACTGCTTGATTAGGGAGGCTATAGTTGGTGAGCTGTTGTATTCTTTCCTTGTATTTGCCTTGTCATTATTATTGTCGGTGGTAGCAGTAGTGATTTATGTTATACCTTAGTTACTAAACTGTTTTTATCTCAACCTGTGGAAGTTGCATTCTTTCGATTCTCTTCCCCATCCCCCTGGGACTGGGGGAAGAAAGAGGGGGGAGTGAGAGAACTGCTGAGGGCCTTAAACCACAACACAGCCTAAAAAGAAAACTACTATTGGCAACTGAAGATCTGAAGTTGAAAGGGATATGTCACCCTCCTAGACAGTATTCAAAACCCATCTTTTTTTCATATCTAAGAGACTTTATTTCCACTAACTCTAACTTGGATTTTTTTTTTCAGTCTTCTGCTCCTAAAGTCACTGATGATCGGCACTCAGTCATCTCTCATACTGCTGCCTTTATTTTTGTCTCTTCTTGTTTAACTTTGCTGTCTCCAGTACCACTGATTACCCCCTTGAGTTCTGTCATGCTCTGGGTTTGTGAATGTGCACACAACTGGGTAGTTCTGAGCTTTTTGATCAGACCTCTAGAAAACTTTCAGCTCTGCATTGATGTATTTTGTATCTGTGCCATTGATGCTGTCCCTCAGGGTTTTTTAAGTTCTGTAACCCAGAGTGATATTTATTTGCTTGGCTTAGTTTGTCTTCTGACTGTTTCCAGTGTGCCATTCTCCTTTGTTCCTGTGTCCATGTTCCTCTCTCTGACATTTCCTTCTAGCTGTCCAGTCATCAGTTCTACCTCAAAGTGACTGAAACTGCTGTTATTGCCTGCTTTGCCATTTTTCTTTGACACAGGTGGAGTACATTCATTTTCTTATATTTTCCTTCTTAGACCTCTGTGACCTCCAGAGATCCTTCATCTGTTTTAGCCATAGTTTCAGCTACAAAAATTTCATGGAAGAGAGTTCACTAGCATGATTTTCAGTGTTATATATGTATTATATATATAGGTGTCATATATATTTTTTAGCTGCTATAGATGTAGCCAGGGTGACCAGGCATGCTTGTACCATGATTCAGAATGCATCCCATAATACCCTATATATACCTACTTAATACCAAAATAGACTTTCTTTGTAGAAAGGGCATAAAAATATCTCTTTGTCTTGAGACAAGATAAGGGAGATCCCAGCCCACGTGTAGCTTTGCTCAGTGAAGATATGACAATACAACGCGATAAAAGAGTGGGACAGCAAGGAGGAAGGAAGGGTGAAGACAAGGGTCAGTAAATGACTCTAACAACTTTAAAGGAAAATCTGTTCTTCAGTACTTATTATTTAAACTGATGTCTAGATGCCTATAAGTATTTCTTTTCTAGCCTTGCCATCTTTTACCATCTGGCATGCTGCTTCTGCTGGACCTCATTACATTGCTCTGTGTAATTACACTGTGTGATTTTCAGCATGGGTATATGCCCCACCATCTTTCCTGCATATGATAGCTGGAGGTAGGGGTCTGAAGAAATTAAAAGGTTGTTTTGGGTATTCAAGGAATGTGGTGGCTTCCCCATGAGTTTTAATTTTAAGCCAGATTATATCACAGTCTGAGCAGAGTAGTGCAGGTCAGTCAGAGACATGGCTTTGATTCTGAAATTACTGTGCTGAATTTCATCATCTGTATCATGTGGAGAATGGCAGTAATTACCCTTTTTGACCTTAACATCTATTTAAATCGATAATGGGGGAAAGTAATGCAACAGAAAACAGGAGACCCGTTCAGATCACATCCTGGCAGCTCTTTCAAAAGCTCTTTCTCCATTCAGTAGTCAGAGCAGCAGCGTGTAATTTTATAAAGATTTACAAAGTTGTGAGCCAGCATAATAGAAATCTGCAGGGATTTCATGATGTAAATTACAAGAATTAAAATTTATTGTCTATTTTACTTGGCTTTCCTGGTAGATTTTCAGAACAGAAATTAATTTAAGACACCAAAAGCACCATTTAAATACCTCAGTAATTTATTGAGTTGCTTATAAAGCTGCAGAGCCAAGTCTTAGTGTGTAAAAATTGGGGCAGGAGCCAATGCAGCATTCAAGCCCCATTCTCCGTAATGTGCAGTTACATGTTTGAGCCTCAGGCATGACTGAGCACCCAGACCCAAGCCCTCAGCCCTCACCCCTGAGAAGCAGGACATGGAGCAGCTCTGTGCAGATCCCTCTGCCCTCATTTTTCTTTTCCCACTTGATACTGCTTCCCTTCTTCCCTCAGAAGGATCATGTTTAACATTTCTTGCTGTCTTTTGACTACTGCTTTCCATATCTAACCTGATTTTGTGTATGGTGGCTGTTGCTGTATGAAAAGTGTAGGAAACTTACTACAAACTTGTGTTTCAATTGTGGTTTGAAGAACTTGGTTACAGCATGTGGCTGAATTGGGGGGAGACGGTATTTTGTCCTTGATACCAACTTCTGAAAACGGAAACATTCTGTGGTTATGGTATAGTTCTGAGCTTCTCTAGCACCAACAGATTCATTTTTTTTAAAGCAGAACTAAACAAGCCCTCAGAGTGTTTGACCACTGACCCAATTCAGACTATGTTAAAGGCTGTGTGTGATTCTGGGAGATGTCAAAACGTTGTCTTGGAAGGTGTAATTATGACTCAAAGAGCAGGATGAAAAGAAAGTAACTAAGAGTGGGGTTTTTAACAACTAATTTTTCCAGACTGACGGTTTTAAAGGCAATTTCAGGCACAAATACAGCTGTGGCTGCATCTGCAGCAGAAGCAGCCCAGAGTGTCCTTGTCTCCAGCAGCTGACTATCCTTGAGCTGCACAGGCATGACTGGCCATGGGCCTTTTTCTGTACAGACAAGGAACCAAGCCACTTCTATTTTAATCATGGAATGAAAAAAAAGGAGGAAGAAGAGGGGGTGGCATTGCACTGTGAAGAGACTACATTGCTGTTTCACTGCTCTCAGGCTATTTAAAGAAGTAATGTTGCTGAAATACGTGTCTGAAAGTGGAAGGGATACCTACAGGTTCCTGAACACATTACAAAACAATCAGTCCGTACCCACGTAGAAAAATGGCTGAGATGTTTATGTGGAAAACAAATCGTGTCAAAGAGTGGAAGTCGGGTGGTTCTGCCTGGGTGGGTGGCCTCGTGAAGGAGGGGGAAGCACTAATTTAAAATGTGTTGACTCATAAAGCTTTTGACACTATCCCATATGGTATTTTCGTAAATAAACTAGGTAAATGTGGACTGGTTGAAACTGCTGTTATGTGGGTGAAGCGCCAGTTGGAAAACTGTACTCAGAGAAAGCAAATATCAATATTTTCGTACCAAAGAGAGAGCACATGTCAGGAGGACCACACAGGGTCTGTTCCCAGTTCAGCATTACTCGGTTTATATTTTTGCAGCTTGCATGACGAGAAAGGGAATGGGCATACAGATACATCATACTGACACTGCAGGAGAAGTACCAGGGATTCTCTAGAGGGCACGACTCTAATTCAGAATGGTCCTGTAGATCAGGAAGAAATTAATAGACAACTTTGAGCAATAGAAAATAAAGTAAAAGGGACAATTAATAAGAAGAGGATGACCCAACTAGACAAGACTATTGCTGAAAAGTGTCCAGGGAATTGTAATGAATTAGGAACTGAATGCAAATTGACAAACTTCCCCCAAAAAAGACAGATGATGTGATTTGGGTTGGTAGTTACATGAACACCGTGTTTAGGACAGCTCAGAAAATTATTGGGGCTTCTACTCAATGTGCTGTCTGGACTTTTGGACACCAGGTACTAGGGAGGCTGTAGGCACATCACAAGTCCAGGAGCAGCTGATGGCACTGACAGAGTATATTTAAGTGTGTTAGATGGACCAATTTAAACATGACTCTAGACATCTGCATAATGTTCCCCCACAACATGGGACGAGCAATATGGAGAAGTGATTGCTAAGGTTTTGTTATTTCATGTTGCTTAAAATTATTTAACAAGTTCCATCCAAATTCATGAGTGGCTTGGGCTGCTCTGAAATTGCCATTTGACTACAAGTGATTCACTGGAGAAAAAAGAGTACAGGGAGGGCCAGAACTGCGTTTATCAAGGCCTGCAAGGAGAATTTGTTCTAATCAACACAGGCAGTTGTGAGTGTCCTTGGGAGCTGAAACTCAGTGGCTAGTGACAAAGATCTGTGCTGTGGTTGTGTGGTACTGCAGTGCTGGATGAACCTTGGGTCTTGTGAGATGGCATTCAGAAAGGAGCCATGGGTGAAGAAGGATGGAGCTGGGTTGTGTTGAACAGAGACGTTACAGGGCTTTTCCTCATCCAGTAAAATGAAATGCCTCAGAACAGTTTTAATACAGTGCTGATGAAGGGTATCTAAATAGTCTTCCAAAACACAGAGTGGACAGGATGCTGGGCCATGTAGTCTAGGTTATGCTTTGCCTAAAAAGGTTGGGCCAGATGATCCTTGAGTTCCCTTCCAACCTGGGATTCCAGGATTCTATGATTCTATAACCCCTGTCTCAGCCCAGGCAATCCCCGGTTCAGCACACACCTTGCTCAGTGCTCCCAATTTGTGAGTGGCCAACAGGAAAACTCCTGCTTGTGAAGCAGGGCACGTGGCAGCAGAAGGCACCAGGAGCAGTTCAGGTATACTGATGTTGCTGAGACTGCACTTGCTTCATGTGAAAATGAGATGTAGGTAGGTGATGTTGCAGGTTCGGTGACATGCAACAGGAACATTGCTGGTTGGATGGGGAAGCAGAGGGATATGCCAAACACTTTGGTACCTAACTGAGACCAGCATGAAATAGATTTTTAAGATACTGGTATATATATATCAGGTTTCTGATTTCTTTTCCAGTCCTGTCAGTAGCACTGTCGTGTTTTGCTTTTGCTATCCACACTGCTGCTGAGCTGTAAATTAACATGCTACAGCTGCTTTGAATGGGCACTAATTGCTACACAAACATTCAGTAGGTATTATAATGACAAAGTTTACAAAGAATTAAGCTTGTCCATAGTTACCTCGGGTTTTCCCAGAGGAGCTGAATTCAGTAAAAGGCAAGCCCTTTGGAAACGAGAGTTAAAGGTGCATGTCAGCATAACTTAAATCCTGCTTGCTTTGAATAACAGTCAGCATTGCCATGAGGGCCCTGCTTTCGGGGACAAATACTGTCTGCCTTCTGCATATAGAGCAGCACGTTCAGTCAGGCAGGTACTAGGACAGTGGATATGCATTTAATGCTGGGTTTTGAACCCTGAAATTTGTCTTTATGTGAGTTTTGCAGACCAGGATTACCTGCACTAGCTTTTGTGTTTTAATCTTCCGCCCTGTGAAAGCAACCTGTGTACTTACAAGATTTTTCCAGGGCAAGCCACAGGATGAGGAAGAAATTCTTTACTGTAAGGGTGGTGAGGCACTGGAATGGGTTGCCCAGGGAAGTTATGAATGCTCCATCGCTGGCGGTGTTCAAGGCCGGGTTGGACACAGCCTTGGATGGCATGGTTTAGTGGGAGGTGTCCCTGCCCATGGCAAGGGAGTTGGAACTAGATGATCTTCAGGTCCTTTCCAACCCTAACTATTCTATGATTCTATGATACTAAGCCCTGCACATTCTCTTGCCCATTACACTTGGATGTATTCCGCAATGAGAAAATAACCTGTGTGCTGTAGTTGACGTAGCCTGCCAAACAGTGATGAATTCCTCCCGGATGCATCTACTTCTTTTGGTGAATGAGCTATCAGGAGCTGTGGGCACCCCCTCCCCCGCCCCGTGACTCTCTTTCTCCAGCTCTCTGGTAGTCAAAACCGTGATCTGACTGTATCTTTGCTATTTCCATTACTTCATATAACTGCAGCTAACCAAGTGAAACAACCAGAATACAGGTAGGGGATTCCCACTGTCTCAGTGCCATCCTGGCAGGAGGCAGAGAGGAGATTGTCAGCATGCACCTTAATTCTGCATTTTGTAATTTTCTGAGGTTTGGAGGCTGCTGGGTGATATTCTGGAGGGGCTGGGATGCTACGAGGCAGGCTTATTGTGTTCAGAAATGTGACTGGAAAATGAGATACGTGCTAGGGACAGTGCTCAGACTCACATTAATTTAATCTGACTCTTATGTTTCTTCCAAAACCAGGAGTGCTAATCATTATTAAAGCTGTCACCATTTTGAGTTAAAAATGTGGTCATTCCTGCTGGGCTTTTTCGTTTTCGAAAAAGCATGTGTACTAGGGTATGATGGAAAAGGTCTTGGAATCTTAATTGTTGTGGTTGCAGCAATGTGCCTGCTATAAAGCATATCTAAAATAAAGCTTTTCAGCACTTGCCAGTAGCGAGGCTTCACAAAGTGTAGATCGCTTAAAAATTCTTCTGTGTGGTGGTTAATGTTAAGTCTCCTTCTTACTACAGACCCATTATTACAAAGGTTGCTCATTACCCGGAGGGGCGAATTTGGGTAATTCCAATTTGCCTCTTTTTTATAAGGTCTTATTCCGCTTCTGGCAGACTTCTCTGACATGTTGGTGCACATAACAGAGAAGAAAAAGAGGTTGTATGTCTGAAAAATGAGGATTCTGTTTTCATAGTAGAAGCATATTGATGCTGAAAGCAATAAATGCCATGTTTATTAGAACTCCGAAACAAATACTTCCAGGACATGTGTAGAGAAGAAATAAACTTCATTTTGTCAAATAAAAAAGCAGCTTGAGTACGTAGCATAGAAATGAAAAATAGAGTTTCCTATATGCTTGTATTTTATAAAGAAATGCATATTATGCTGAAATAACAGTGATATATGTTCAAGAATCATTGTTTAGGTAGCAATCTGATCTCACATCTGTGTGGGACTTTTCCACTCCCAGCAGAGAGTAGTACTTTCTCTAGACATACGCCATTTCATGTGGTGGAAAGGCAGACTGGAATACGGGAGGCAAAACCTCCCCTGAATGGGGGGGAAATCTGGAATAGAATTGGTATATTGCTCCTTTGGGCTGGAGGAGAAAATGTAGCTGCTTTTGTGTGTGGTGCCTGGGATAAAAAAAGGGGCAGCTTTGTTTTATTCTCTCGGGGGTTTTGAGATGCTGCTGTCGTAAGCATGGTATAAACCGGCATATTTTAATCTGACCACATAGACATATAGTTATTTATGTGGGATTACTTCTGACAGGTATTTGTTGCATTCAGTCTCTATTCATAGGAATATTCATAACTATGGGAACTTTATTTTTATGAGTCCACAAGAAAAAAAAAAAAACAAACGGAAAAATACTGTGCCATTCAATAAATCCCCATTGGTGGTTAGTTCTGTTGATAACCGACCACTGTTTTTTTAGGGGTTTTTATCCCCTTCCTCATATTTTTGTTTGATGGACCTGTTTTGTAAGAGAAAGACTGGAAACTTTCAGTTCTCTTTTTTGAAGTGGTTTTGGGGATTTTCAGAGCTGTTTGCTGGCAGTGAAAAGGTAAGTTCCATTGCGGCCAAGGCTCCATCCCCAAGCCGTGTGACTATGGCCATGCCATGTGGCTATGGCCAGCCTGTTCCCCTGTTCCCTGAAGACAGCATATCCTGGTGGAAATGTTGGAGGCTGCTTGATGCTTTTGATCGCATTGCTCAGAGCGATCCCACTCTCCCAGAGTGACAGCAGGCTTAGGGAAGCTCCACAGCTGTATTCATTGCATATTTAGGTACCCAAATGTGTCTCCAATCTGTGTTTTAATCATTAACTGCAGAAGGTGTCCTTTTCATGTGACTTGTGGAAGCATATTTCCATCTTTAATTACTCATCTGTTTGTTTTAATCTTTAACTGTTTCGTTAACGTTCATTAATTATTTGCTTTGTATTTATGTTCTGTTTGCTTTCTTTTGCCTTCATTGCCACTAGGTTACAGTGCAACCTGGATGCTGCCAGCCGGTTAGCGGACGAGCATGCACTGATAGCCACCTACGTGACCCGGCTGCAGAGCGGTGCACGGTTAGTGTTAGGAGAGTGTTCTGGGAGCAGTGATGGGTACAGTAACGCTGCTTCCCCTGGGGGGGGACGTTCCAGTCAAAGGTATTTGGCCTCAGTTGGCAAATAGAAGGAAATGTATTTAGTATTCTCTAAGATCTGCTGAAAATACGCAAACATATATGCACACAGACACAAACCCCATTAGATAGGAAGTCTGAACTGGTGTCCATTCTCACCCTGTGTTCACAATGTACAGAATCCCTTACATGGACTGGTTAACATCATCCCAAACAGGTTAGAATTTTCTTCTCCATGACCAGTCTGAAATCTCATTCCACCAGCAGAAAACTAATTTCCACCTTAATTTTTTCACAGCCACCTCTTGCCCGTTAATTCTTGTGCCAACATTGTCCTATAGCTCTACCTGTTCTTTCTGTTTACTGCTTTTACCTCTCCACCCCAAATGCAGTCGCAGACAGATGTCCCATCTTCTCCCAGTATTTGTTATTTGGACTAACAAGCAAGCGCTTTTACTCCCATCAACATGACCTGCTGAATGTGGCTGTTTCTGTCTGTGCCTCTCCAAAAGAAGTTAATGCATTGAAAAGAAGTAGTTTCTTTTATCTCAGTTTTAGTATTTGTGCACATTTGTATTTCCTGTCTATGTCTGTATAGAGAAATTTTACCCTAAAGCCCCAAAACGCAGCTCTCCATTTCATCACAGGACATAGCTAAGAGGTTTTCCATATTCCACTTCTGGACCTAATTAAATTATGCCTTTACAGAGCCAAAGCTGTGCTGGAAAGGAGAATGAGGTTTAGTGATTTTGGAGGCTATGTGTAAAGGCCTTCCTCTATCCATGTTGTCATCCTCTGGATAATACTATGAGAGTCCTATTTCATCACTGCCATGTAAAAATTTGTATTCCCCTCTACGTGGCAAAGTGTGTTCTGGCTGTCTAGATCTCTGGGGGAAGTTAGATTTCTTCTCGGTAGTGAATCACTGTTATCTACTATCACCTCCTATGAACTGAAAGCCCATAATATTGTCCACAAGACAATAAAAAATAAGGAATTCCATACTCTCACCTTCACTCAATTACTGTAGCCATAGGATTTTGAGATACAAAGGGGGTGCATTTTCAAGAGTATATGACAGATTGAAATACTGTATGTAGCTCATAGCTGCCAAGTTACACACAATTGGAGTAGAGACTCTCAGCCTTTTAGGTCCTTAAATTTAATGAAGTCGCTTGGTACTATTACAAGGGTAACAGCATACTCCTTGAAGGAGTCAAATATGAAGAAGATAAGCACCTCCTATATGAAGACAGGCTGAGAAAGTTGGGGTTGTTCAGCCTGGAAAAGAGAAGGCTGCATGGAGACCTCACAGCAGCCTTCCAGTATCTGAAGGGGGCCTATAGGGATGCTGGGGAGGGAGTCTTCATGAGGGACTGTAGTGATAGGACAAGGGGTTAACAGGTTCAAAGTTAAACAAGAGAAATTTAGATTGGATATGAGGAAGAAATTCTTTACTGTGAGGGTGGTGAGGCACTGGAATGGGTTGCCCAAAGGAGTTATGAATGCTCCATCGCTGGCAGTGTTCAAGGCTGGGTTGGACATAGCCTTGGGTATCATGGTTTAGTGGGAGGTGTCCCTACCCATGGCAGAGGGATTGGAACTAGATGATCTTCAGGTCCTTTCCAACCCTAACTATTCTACGATTCTATGATTCAGTGTGCTTGGGAGTGTCTTTGAAGTCAGCACAAAAAGCTGATGAATTCTGTGCTCCATTGTCACTTCTGATCTTCACCCCTCACCACCTCAGAAATCTGTTATAACAGTATATCTGCTTTTGACAGGTTGTGTGGAGATCCAAAGTACACTCCAGCCAGCTGTCACAGACTGTCTCTAAGATAACAGTAGATCTCATTTGCAGACAGGTTTTCCTGCAGTAACCATCTCTTTTCTTCCCCTCTTCTGTTCTCCTACTTGCATCTGCTCTGGGCTGCTGCTCAAGACAAGGTATAGGACTGCAGTTCTGGCCCAGTTGCTGTTTATATGCTCCTTACAGCCCCTCTTCTGCCAGGGCAGCATAGCTATCAGAACCTGAAAAGACCTTACAGCATCTTCTCTGTCATCTCACACTAGTCTTTAGGCATTTGGATATTTAAGAGGCTTTTAGGCAATATCCTAGGCTTTAACTTCTGGTCAGCCCTGAAGTGATCAGTCAGTTGGGCTAGATGATTGTTGTAGATCCCTTCCAACTGAAACAGCCTATCCTATCCATATAATTTTGGTTGGAAGAGACCTTAAAAGCTCATCCAGTTCCAACCCCCTGCCACAGATAGGGACACCTTCCACTAGACCAGATTGCTCAAGGCCCTGTCCATCCTGGCCTTGAGCACTGCCAGGGATGGGGCAGCCACAGCTTCTCTGGGCAACCTGTGCCAGGGCCTCACCACCCTCAGCGTAAACAATTTCTTATATCTAGTCTGAATCACCCATCTTTCAGTTTAAAGCCATTACCCTTGTTCATCCCTGTGCTAAATTGCTGAACCCAATACCTTGTTTCTCTGAAGATACAACTTTCAGAGAACACTGTGGTGGAAAAGCCACTCATTTCATTGACAGTCTGTCCCAGTGATGAATTATGATGACTATCAAAGAAGAGCCCTATTACAAATCTCAGCTTCTCTTTCTTCCACTGCCAGTCACTGATTTTATGTATACTTCACTTTTGCTCTTTATCACTCAGTATCCTTTCATATTGTTCAGCCAAACTTTGAGAGCCTTTAAGCCATGACTAGCTAGATTCCTAAGATTTTTTCATCATATTAAGTGTTTAATTAATTGTTATCCTCCAACCAAGAAGTCCATCCAAACTGCATAAGGAATATAGCAAACAGAACTCAGCAGTCTTCATTTATTTCATGGGAATATACTTTTTTTTTTTTTTTTACCTACTGTATTATAGTGGCAACAAGCCAAATTGGTTAAGTGCTTTCTGAAGAAATAATGGAAAATCCCCACCCTAAAGGATGTGCTGCAGGCAAACAGCTGCAGAGTGCAGCAGGTGACACCAGATACAGTTTGAAAGCTTACAGAGCTGATAAGTTATGCTTTATTATTTGGACAGTCATTTGTTACTTGTTTTTTAAGCTTAGCATTCATAACGTACATTCCACATCATCAGCAAGCCTACTTTTCCCCTGGCCCCATGGGGCCTCTGTTGCAGCTCCACTTTTCACCACAAAAATGAAGTAGCCCTACCTGGGGTGTCAGCAGTTTTGTGTATTCTGCACTTGTGGCAGAAGGCAGCTGGCCACAGGATTTGTGTAGTTTACTTTTGGTCAGTTGATCTAGGTAGATGGAGGAGTGGTTAGATGCTTGGCTGGTTTGGTTTGGTTTCCTTTAAATTCCTGACCCTCTGGAACTGCACTTGTCTGCAGCACTCCTGGTTTTAAAAGAGAATGAAAGGAAAAGAATCACTTTTCTTGAAGATGTTCTGTCCCCAGGATCCTTAGTCTTGGCTCACCATCAGTTGACATCTGGGCCATGTGGCCTTTCAGGTCACTGCTGAAGAGTAAGACATGCTTTGTCTTGCTGTCCTCTAATACTTCTCAGCATCATAAATTCCTAAGCACTTTTGGAAGGAGCTTAAGATCTCCAATCTCCCCCCATGATGTGTCGTCTCTTACAGCCTTTACTGACTGCCCATCATTAGCCAATACTTTGGTTGTCAACCTCATTTTTGTGTTTGACAACAGAGCACCAGCTTTCTCTCTGCAGACTGCATTCACCCTCATTTTGATGGGCATGGTTTCATGACAGCCTCAGGCTGACAGAAGTGCAGGGTGCTGGTTTTTAGCTTTTCCCCTGCCCCATTCATCCTGCTAGTGCACCCACTCTCACCACTCTGTTGACTCCTGGGTTTATGCAGCCGCCTGCTGAGCTGGCTCAGAGAACAGCCCTGGCAAAAAACAAGATACTGCTTTGTCCGATCACTCTTAAACCAATTCAGTTTCTTTTGCTGGCTCATCACATTGCCCTGACATCTCTGCCAGCACAGCAGAGGGTAGAGGCTGGGAGCATCCCTTTCATGCCTGCACACGTTGCGTTAGATCAGTGACTGCAGCAGTTCCTGCACACGTTCATCACATTGTCCCAGACATTTCCATTGACACTTGAAAATCAGCATCACTTTGCCCTCTCTCTCCCCCCTCAGGGTACTCATGTTCTGTGGCTCCCAACAGTCTGGTTCTGTCTCATTTTCTCAGTGCCTCTGCAACAGACCTGGGATGGCCCAAGGTTGATGCTTCCTTGTGCATTTCAAAGCCTCCCCTTTCCAGATCCTTCCGTCTGCATTACCTCTGTGCTATGATCTGCATCTCCAGAGGAAGAAGTGGGAGTGCTCAGGAAATGACTGACTAATCAGTGCTGTATAGGTAGCACAATACCCAGTGCAGTGTTTTTAAGACTGCAAAGTCTATAATGTTACCTTATTATCGAAATTCTGCCGTGGAGATCTCTGAGCACTCACTCACGTACTGTCCTCCCTTCTGAGCTCTGGCCTTAAGCCAGGCTTATTCTTTCCCTTTGCTGCCTTTCGTGTTCTCCTTGAACTGCTGTCCTCATGTCTGTGTGTTAGCTGTAGCTCCAGGACCGTTCCACACAGGTAGCTTTGGATAAGGGGCTTGCTCAGGCAGGGGAAGGTTCGCAGTCTGCAGGACTGCTGTTGTCCAAAAGGACAGGGAGCTCCATGGGATGCCACTCATGGGAGCGTTTTGAGGTTGGGAATCTTTTGCAATGTCTCCCCAGAAATTAAATCTGCAAAGTGAGTTTTCCTTCATGAAGTGATGTAAAGAGTTTTGGGTTTTTTTTAGATTGCATTTTATGCCCTCTGTTCACCCAGCAGCTGTGGGCTGCAGTAGTGGTTCATCTGTTCCTACTGTTTATATTAAAGGATATGCAGGAGGGCCAGGAGATGTACTGGAACTCCATTTCATATCCATCTGGGAGATATTTTTAATTGCAAAGGTAATTTTTTTATATTATTATTATTTTTTATTATTATTTTAACTACAGGTTTTCTTCAAGAAAGGTGCAGGAGTTGGAAAAGATATTAGGAAATGCCAGGTTATGGAAGGGGCAGAAGGGACAGATGACTTGCAATCCTATGAAAGCAGGAACAAACTTTAACAGACAAAATTGCAGAGGAAAGCTAAACAAAACCAATGTCAAATTCAGAACGTGGCGTTGGAAAAATTGTCCTTCAACAAAGTAAAGCAATGATAAAATGAATTAGTACAAAGGTGTGTGAGAAGTTCATTAAGCCAGGTGTAAAAACTCTTGTGTTTTCTTCTCTTTAATCTGTTTTCCATTGTTTTAACTCACCTTTCACCAGTTCTTCCTGTTGCTCTGTTCAGTTGAGTATCTTCAAGTCTTAAACCAGCAGGCTGAACGCAGGAACATAGCAGTGCTGTTTATGCTCATTGTAGATCCATCTGTGTAAATTGTAGTCATGTGTCTATTAAATGCAGTTTGATGTTTCTACATCATCTCAAACTTGTCATCTGGCAAACTTTCAGAGTCTTAAAAGCTATCAAGTTGTTAAATCTGGTGTTGCAAAAAAAGAAATTAAATCTACATTTTAAAAATAAACATAATGAATGCAACGCAGATTTGGTTCTTTAAATAAGATAAACATAAATCTGAAATTTGAATAATGTAAACGTAAATCTGTGAAATTAAGCTTAAAGAAATGTAAATTATCCTGTGAAGTGGTAATAAAAATAGCTTGTGCAGTGCACTGGGTGTGCATCTCTTTTCCTTTGCTACTGCTTGTGGTGTGATTCTGGCCCCAGATTTTGCTGCAGGCACACATGGGTACGGCACTGCGTTATTTACAGTGGCCAATGTGGTATTTGTGAACCCCACCTGAAACATCATGCATAGCATGAGGCTGTGTTGCAACAAGAAACACATTGCTCATTTCCACATTAAACCTGGTGGTTTTCAGTTAATAATGGTTTGGTTTATATAACTAATTCTCTATTAAATGAAGACCACGGTGGGAAATCTTTGTGCAGCAGCAAGACATCAAGCAACTATTGAATAGTTTGGTTAGATGTTGACTTAAAAGGTTGGTATTTATTTGGCTGATTCTCTGTGGCAAAGCCACTGTGCACCAAAACTGAGCTGGTCGTGGATCTTAGTGTTGGCTGGTTTCAATTAATACACCCTGAAAAGTATCATTTGTCCCCTTGTATGTGTATAGTTTTAAAGATAATTGTTTGTGAATTGTAGAAACTGATGAGACATTAGATGAGGTGACCAGACTAAGTTGATCATGTTAGTGATTAACATGCACAGAGGAGATGCTGCTCATGTTAAAGGTGAGAAAGATCCCTGTGCTGCCTTTCACTTCCTAATCCTGGGGATCTGCCCCGTTTGCTGTCTCTCCTTTTTCTGTTTCAGAATTCAGTGTCCCTTTCTTGTCTCAGTGCATGATGCTGTCACTACTGCTGCTGATCATTTGAGATGGTTTTAATACCTCTTTCGGCAGCATTTCCAAGACAGCTCAGCTACAGCCTGTCAGCTTGAGGCAGTAGGAATCAGAGGGAACTCTTTCATCCTCTGCTGTGTGAGGTGTGAAAGACCAAGTCTCACATCACCACATCTTGCACGTTTAGGTGTTGTAAGATGGTACTGAGTCAGGTGTGAGGCTGACTTACAAAGTGCTCTTTGCATTTAAGTTGACGTTTTTCAGTGATAGAGTCCATTGTTTTTAGGTCAACATGGCTCCCCCTGTTCTTCCTTCTGGAAATCATCCTGACTCTGATGCATGTCATCCTACATCTCCTGAGGACAAAGCTCTTCTCCATCATTCAGCTCTTTGCCCTTTTTGCCTTGAATAAACCAAAAGGGTTTGCAGAAAAGCTCCTCAGAAACAAATTAGATTTCTTCCTACCGATGTGCATTTATGAACTGTTGAAAACAAGTTATTTTAATCATGTAAAACTGGAATTTGTGAATCCTGGAGAAAATACTACTAGGCAGAAGTGGAATGAAAAAGGGAATAATCTGCATTATTTCCAGTGTGACTCTTTATTTCTCATCTCTGTCTCTTTGCAATAATACATCCTTTTCTCTGTCATCCCTTGGTATGAGTAATACCTGGAGGCGGTGAATACTGATGGGGTGTTTTGGGTTTTCCTTGGCAGTGTCCTGGACAGCCCTGGCAGGCTGGATGAGGAGCACAGGCTGATCGCCAGATACGCCGCCCGGCTGGCTGCTGAAGCTGGAAATGCAGTAAGTGAATATTCATCCCTCTTTACCAGCCATGAAATACGGAAGGTGTTTTCAGAGTGTAATTAGTAGTTTAATGCTAATAGCTGCGTGAAATTGTCATTTTTTTGTTTATTCAGCCGATGTGAGAGAGCAGGACGTGTTCCTTGTTTTCAGCAGAAATACTGAGCTTACAGGCAGCGGGGGAAGAGCAGGGAAGTGGGAAACAACACCACAAAGTATCAGAAATGAGGTCAGAGGAGAATAAGCAGATTAGTCCTACTTAGTCTACAGAAGAGTAAATACATAGATTCCCAAGGAAAACAAATTGTGGAACAAACATTATGGAAGATATTTATTCCAGAAGGAAGGAGCCTGAGAGGGTGAAAGGAAGGTGGTTTTGATGTTTGCAGTCTCTTATAATAGAAGGAAGTAAAGGAAACAACCAGCCAATTTAAAATTGGTAAAAATAAATACTGCTTAACTGCAAATTGCTAAAGGAGATCGTGGTGATTAAGAATTTACTGAAATTCCACAGGATAATTGTAGTCTGGCTGGATAAGGAAGTACCCGCCTTTGCTGGTTTACCCGTATGAAAGGAGAGCAGTGTTTGCACAATTTCCCATGTCTCCAAGTGGCAGTGGATCTCCCTCAAGTCACAGCAGCTGTTTTGCAACACTTCCACTGAGTGTGCCACATAGAAGCAGCTTGGCTTAGCACAGACTCCAGAATCTGGCTCCTCTTTCTGTCTGACAAAGGTGCACATCCTTAGGCCTGCTGTAATGGCTTGGGACAGGCTGCACCGGAGTTTCTTCCTTATATCTAACATGAACTTCCCCTATTCAAGTTTGAACCCATTACCCCTTGTCTTATCAATACAATCCCTGATGAAGAGTCTCTTTCCAGTGTCCTTGTAGACCCCCTTCAGATACTGGAAGGCTGCTACGAGGTCACCACAGTACATGAATTGTAATAGGGAAATGTTTGTTTCTTTGCAAGAAGTGATAGGATGAGAAGAAATAGCTTCAAATTGCACTAGGGGAGGTTTAGGTTGGATATCAGGAAGAATTTCTTCACTGAAAGTGTTGTCAAGCACTGGAACAGACTGCCCAGGAAATCTGTGGAGTCACCTTCTCTGGAGGGATTTAAAAGATGTGTAGATGTGGCACGAACATGGTTCAGTGGTGGGCTTGGCATTGTTAGGTTTATGGTTGGGCTCAATGATATTAAAGGTTTTTTCCAACCTAAACGATTCCATGATTCTGTGATGCTGCAAAATTGTAATTGTCTGAACTCATGACGCATGTCAGATAGAGTCCTTGTCTTCTACTAGTGCCAGCAGTAGGAATGATCTCTCCAAGGCATCTTACCACTGTGGCAGAGCATGTGTCCTGCCACGTGTTAGCATGGCTAGAGACACATCTTAATATCAGTGTCCTTGTTCTCCCTTTCATTACATATTTGTCATATAAATACTTTCACATCCTTTCCTGCAGGGTAGGCTTATGCTTCCTCATGATTTCTTTCATGTGTGTGTTCAGCCAATAACCTGATTTTGTCATATGGATATGACCAGATATTTCCCTTTTGTAAAACTTTAATAAAAAAGAATTACATTTTTTAAACATTTTTAACTGTCAGTTCCCATTATCTCTGTCAAAGAGTATATTTGCATTTCTGAAGCTATTTAGTTCACTAGGGACTATGTTCATGTTGAAATAGTAAAGCAATACAGTGCAAACTTCCTGGCTCAGATGGGAAAGGAGGGGATTTCTATGTAATCTTCATATAAGATTGAAGTCATTGAGACAGTAATTGCTGAATCACTTTCACTCTGGAAGATAGTGGAAGAATCCTTACTCATTACTTGGCTTTTTCTGGTAGTAATAAAGAAGTATTGTGAAAACTGAAGAGTCACAATATTGGTTCTGAACGAACCCAATCTTTTAGAAATCTGTAAATTGCATCAACCTGTTTGTGCTACTTTGTAGTTCTGAAAGAAGTCAAAAATGAACCAACTTATTTGGGTGTAAAGAAAGGAGCATTTACAGCTTATTGAGACTTTTCAAAGATCTGCAGCAAATTATTGCTTTGTTTTCATCCAAACAAGTTACATCACAGGGTAGACGTCAAAGCGCTGCCAGGAATTGAAGTGTGTTAGAAAAAGGAGGTAAGAGTAATAATAGTGTGTTTCCACTGCAACCAAAGCTTAACAGCAAGGAATCCAAAAGTTATTTACTGTGTCCAATGTTTATTCACCATCCAGAAATACTAATCAGCTGAAATGGATATATTTTTCATATTCTAAAGGAATTAAGAGTTTAAGTGCTCTGCTTCATGGCAGGTTCTAATTATTTCTTGCCAACAGGAGATCCTCCTTCCCTAGCCAGCAGTTTGTATGAGTAGTGGCCAAGTTGGCCATTGCAACTTGGTGAAGGAACATCCTGCTGAGCTTTGGGACGGCGTGCCGGGTCTGCAGGGCTTACTTCTGAGGAAATGGAATAGCTGAGATTTGTCAGACATAGTTGTGGTTTTTTATTACTCTTCTTGCACCGTTAAAGCAAGGAGACAGGAGTAAATTAGAGGCTGGGAAATTCCAAACCAAAAAAATTAAAGGAAGAAAAAGGAACATTTGTTTCTTCTCATATAGAATTAAAATAAGGAACATCAGATGAAAATCCCAATATAATAAACATCTCAGAGATCAAGTAGGAGAAAGATACTCATTGAGTATATGGTAGCCAGGCTACCAGCTTTACAGTAGTGACAGCAGGACGTGCAGGCAAGGGAATAGTGTACATAACGGAAATACACAGTGTAACAGCATAAAGATATCACAGAAAAAGAGAAGAACTTGTGGGTTGAAATTCCAAATTCTTAGTAAATAAACCAGCAGCCTGATTAGCTGGTGGTATTGACCAGGAAATGTTAAGTGAGATAAGACAAGCTGCAAATTTAGAACAGGTAAGTAACAGTGGGAGATTTCAGCTGCCCACATAGAGACTAAACCTACACCTTTTCAGAGGCAAATTCAGAAACACTTCGGAATGCAATAAGTGATGCTGCTTTGAACAACTAGTTTTAGAATCCACAGAAAGATGCACTCCTGGATTTGGTCCAGAATGGTGCATCAGGATGAGTTTGAGTGGTGTTAACCATGCTAACTGGTCTATGGTGGTAAGTATCACATACTTAGCTTTAACAGCAGGAGAGGGCATACCAAGTAAATCCAGTAAGCAGATATTCATTGAAGAAAGGGAACTGTGTAAAAACTATTAGAAGAAATCCTAAAAGCATCAGTCCAAAAAGTAGGAAGCCCATGAGCTGCATGGAGGCTGTTAAAAATCCTGTATTAGAAGCTCAGGAAATCCATATCGCTGGCCAAGGGAAGTGATCCTCCTCTGTTCAGAGCTGGTGGGCCACGTCAGCAGTACTTGTGTCTTGTGTGGGGCTCTGCAGTGCAAGGAGGACATGGGCATACTGGAGCAAGGGCAGGAGAGACACTCAGATGGTTGGTGGCTGTAGTACACAACATGCAAGGAAAGGCTGAGAGGGCTGGGTATGTTCAGGATGGAGAAGAGAGAGCAAAGGAGGATCTTACTGCTGTCTGCAGCTCCCTGATAAGCCAGACATATTGGGGACCTGTTGCACAGCCAAGGTCAGCCCACCAGAAGTGCACAGTGAAAGGACAACAGAAACAGAAGTTGCACAATAGGAAATTCAACTATGAAGTAAGAAAAAAATTTTCACCATGATAATAGTCAGATATTGTTGTTCAAGAGGATGTCCAGAGAAGAACTGGAATCTTCCTCCTTGGAGACATTCAGAGCTCAACTAGACAAGTTCTTGAGCAACCTGCTGTGAATTGGCATGTGGACTAGAAATCTCCAGAGGTTCCTTCTCATCTGTACTTTTTCTGTGAATTTGGACCTTAATAAAAGTGTAGAATGGAAACAAGCACCATGAAGTTGTTATGGAGTGTTTGTCGGTGGAGATCTTAAAACCAAGATAGACTGCTGTCTGCTGGGGATACTTGAGAGAGGTTGATGTGAATAAAATAATTTCTTGATGTCTTCTCCAACCCTACCTCTGAGATCTAACATGATTTATTTTTTAACATGCTCTAACTGTTAGAAATTAAGACAATCCCAGGTGCAGACTGTTCATACCACAACAGCCTAATGCAAAGGTTGTTACTCTTTTCTTTGAGGCAGTTGGCAGTGGTTACTACTGGAAATTTATAGTGGTCTGTGAGTCAATGGATCTGACTCAGTCCATCAGTTTCTACTTTCTCTCAAATTAGGTAGAATGTTAGAACTGCCTTCTGCAAGCTTGTTACTATAATAAATGTCACTTGTCATATGCATCATCTTTTAGGGAAAATGCCTTTGCTTGAAGTCTTGAGACAAAATAATTTGAGGCAGATCTCAGAGTTAATTCTTGAAATCCAAGCCTGTTTCTTCTTAAAGAAGTAAAAAATCAATGGGGAGGGAGGAGAAGAAAGGAGAATGCATCATTTGTCTCTTGATACATGTAAGTTTCTCAGTAGTGCAGCAGAGGCTGATGGCATGCAACCAACACAATTACGCACTTCTAGAAAGCAGCAGCTGAGCCTGTGTTCACTCAAACAAGCCCTGACTGGGCCACTCTTGTTTTCTTCAAGTCAGTCTTCAGAAGACAAAATCCCTTTTATTGAATTTAAGTTGCTCAGGGCTATGCATGGCTTACTGGTTTGGTCACAGCAGAGTGTTGTGCGTTAAAATAACTGTTGGCTGCCTCCACCAGACTGGTTAGTTAGAAAGCATAAGAGAGAAAAGCAGAAGGCAACCAGATGAATAAAGAGAAGAAATTAATGGAAAACAAGCCAAATTTTGTTTAAATCCCAACTTTCAAGTTCACAGCTCCATCTGCTTGTCTCCCTCTGCTGATTTGTTCAGATTATCAGTCAGAGGTAAGAAATAATCTCATATTTCTTATCAATCCTCACATTTTTGATAGAAGCAGGGACTGGAAATGATCTCCTGTGTCCCTATCCCCCTTCCCTACTATCCCTTATAAAATCCATTCCACATGCATATCAGATTCTGCCTCAATACTGCCCTAAGTATATTACTGAATATTGGTAATCCTGCGTATAAGATGATTGCATACGTTTAAGGGGCAATTACATGTCTTTTAGGTGAATATATATGTATACAGTCATATATATAAAACAACCCAAGGTCCTCTGTTGTCAGTGTCCTACACAGCACCTTCCCTTCTCCATGCCTGAATCTCCTTTATCTCCTCCTCCCACCTCAGCTCTTTTTTTCCCCCATTTTCTTCTGCTAGCACACTTCCAGATCCTCCTGAGTTTCTGCTGATACACATGAGCAGGTTGGTATCTGATCTGTGAGCCAGATGTGCCTGCTGCTTCCCAGTGACTTCTGATGGAGATGATCCACCATGGCAGGCAGCTGCACTTGGCAGGAACAGAGGTCCACAGGGACTGTGCACTCCTGACAGTACTCTGCTGACCTGTGCAGCCTTGATGCTAGGAAGAGCGTAAGCACCTAGTAAATATAAGATAATACTCAATTATGGATGAGTGGATAATTAGGTTGAGTTATGTGAATGAGTTACGGTAATTAGGTTCTTGCCCACTTTGCTTTACTTTAAAAACTATGTGGTTGCTTTTCTTCCCTCAACATTAAGCACTGCTAAAAGCCTGTCATCATCTGATCTCATTAAAGCTACCGACAACCTAAATAATATTTGTAGTATTCCCTTCATGAAACTTTTCTTTCAGGCTTCAGGCATAATTTAATAAATGTTTTTGAATTTTAAAAGAACAAGTAAACCAGATGTAGTAATTTTGAAGGCCTGACATCTTATGCTGTTGACTCCCACAAGGTCTTTGTGCTCTGTTTGTAGCAGGAGTCTTTCCAAGACTTGAGTAGAAAGGGGCTGTGTCACTGGTGTTCAGTGCTGCTGAGCAGGTGGGGAGCTGAACCTGCTAGGCTTTTTAAAGAAAGGAATGACAGTAATAAATCTTGAAAGACACAAGTCATTCCTACCTGTCCACTGAGATGGAGTGCAAACATAGGAGCACTGACTAGTAAATGAATGGCTTGGGTTGTTAGGGATTTTTTCTTTTAAGTGCAGAGGTTTTAAGAACCACATGTATCTTCATAGAGAGGACATACCTCTCATCAAGGTAAATAGTAGCATGCAAACGCTCTAATGAATTCTTGTCTCCCTGAATTTATGAGAATAGCATTTGACATTGCAATCCATACTATACACTCAAAACTCATCCAAAGGTGATAACAGTAACAATTTGGTGTTAATAAAATGCTGGGTAGAAACAGGAGCAGTGACTACAATTAAGTTTCCTTCCATGCATTCTAGAGTTCATTCATTAAAGCCATTCATTGGGCTGTCCTTCCAATGTCCAGCTTGAAGCTCAGAGTGGTATCTGCACATTTGAATGATACCTCACACTTTAGAATTATTATATACTTGTATCTAGAAGATGCTTTTGAAATACTCGCATCCACAAGAGAAAATGCAATACCCATATGATATTCATTTGAAACTCTTACATCAATAGCAGGTCCCACACCATGTCTAGTTTCTCATTAATTCTTGAAAATCCCTTTACCTTAAGTAATACTTCCTCTCATAAAACCTGGTGTTTTCAGAAGAGATCGCTGTGAGCATCCTGAGATCACTTCAAATGATGAGCCAGGGTTCATTAAACTGGCTACTCCATAAAGCAGCCTGCAGTCATCTAGGCTTGAGATAGGTAGTGACAAAGTTTCTTAGATCCAGGTGTCCATGATGATGTTGTATTTTTCTTATATGGGCTGCAGTAAGATATTTGCCTGTCACAGAGAAAACAGATCTCACAACTAGGTTGTAAAGGAACTTGGGGGATTATTGGTCAACGGTCAGTCAAGGAAAGATTAAGGTTACCGATCCTGTACACAAAGTAGCTAAGAAGGGATTTTCAGTTACTTAAATGACTTCCCACTTCTGAGAAGAAATGAATCCTAGTGGACCAGCACGCTGGATGCTTGGAACTAAGATGTTGGTTTGTGAACAGAATGTCAGCTTTTGTACTAATGCTGAACATTGTGTACTGTACTGTGGACTGTACAAATGTGCTGTGTGAGACTACCATGAAACAAACATTGTTGGGCAGGTGCTTATCCAAATTATTAAAAAAACCCAAAACAGTGGATGGGATTTATGGTCCCTTCCAACCCAAGCCACTGTATGATTCTGTGACTCCACACCAGATAGAGCCCATCAAGGAAAATTGTTCCAATGTGTAAATTCATCTGCCAATAAAAAGTTTTCCCTGCATCCTAATATAGTCCTTCTTTGCTCAGTTTGAGCCCACCACTCAGCTGGCTAGCTCAGGGGATGTCTATATATTACTTAGCTCTTAGTAACAACTGTTGTATATTGGAAATTTCTTTTGTTGTATCCTCTCATTCTTCATCCTTTCAGTCTTCCATTTCTTCATTCTTTCATTTCTTCCATTTCAATCTTTCCTCATTGTCATTAGTCATAGACTTCTGACCGTTCTTCTTCACCCTGTCTTAGTTTTGGCTGGGATAGAGTTACTTTTCTTCCCAGTAGCTGATACAGTGCTGTGGTTTAGATTTAGGTTGAAAATATTGTTGGTAACACACCAATGTTTTAGTTCTTGCTGAGCAGCAGTCAAGGACTCTTCAGCTTCTCACACTGCCCTGACAGTGAGGAAGTTGGGGGCCACAAGAAGCTGAAAGTGTCCAAAGGGATATTCAATGCCATGCAATGTCATGGTCAGTATACAAAACAAGGGAAAAGCTGGCCAAGGGCCACTGCTAGGGAGCTGGCTGAGCATTGGTTGGTGGGTAATGAACAGTTGCATCGTGTGTCACTTATTTTGTATGCTCTTATTGTTTTAGCATTATTATTATTATCTTTATTAGCGTCATTATTGCATTTGTCTTAATAGATTGCAATCTGTTTTTCAAACCATTTCTCTGCTTTCTCTAAATAATTTTGTATTTTAGTATATTTTATATCTTATATTGCCCTATAAAGCAGCAGCAGTTTGATAGAGTCTGCAGATGTAAGAAGTAAATACTTTATTCCATCATTCATGATACTGCTGAAAATACCGAATGGTACTAAATCTAAGAGAACAGCTGTCAAACCCCGCGAAAGGATGTCAGAAACATTGCTGAGGTGGAAGTGTATTGGGGTGATAGTTTCTCTTCTGTACATAGGATTTGACTTTTCACTATGGAAAGAGAGTAGTTTGCTTTGGCATGAATTGTTCTTATAAACTCCATGTAGACTATTACTTAGCCTATCTTATAAGTGTTAACAAGTGGCTTTATTTAGTGATTTTTCACCAAGATCTGAGATTAAGCTGACTGGTCTGTAGTTTTTAGTTCCTTCTTAGATTGTTTCAAGGTGTAAGCTTTATGAACAGCCTCTTCCAGCATCTGGAGTGTCCCCTGATAAAAGCCAGTGCTTTCAGAGGTGAACACAAAAGGTCTGATACTGCCTCAGGTTTATTTAAGTGCCAAGATCTAAGTACTCTGATGAATTTCATCTTGCCCCGGCTGCTGAAAACATCTGTCTGTGTTGTGTTCAGCCTCTTTTCTAATAGGAGGTTTTATCCCAAGGCTGTAAATTCCTGCTCTTGGGCAGTTAATATTTTTTTAATATTAGACCACCATTGCTTTTTTATTTTTTCTTTTATTTAATAAAACCTAGCCCAGAGAGCATGAACCAGAATCCAGGGCTGCCTCCTGACACCACTGCATCGTGCACTGCTACCTGCTGGGCTTTGGGAGGATGGATGGAGCTGGCTGCCTCCCAGGATGCCTCTTTGTTGGGGAATGTGGCACAGGAGCTGTGTCTTATTACCCATTCAAGGTCAGATATAACTAGAGCTGGTGTCAGATGTTTTCTGGACAAGTGCAGCAGCAGTTAGACATGTACCTCTGTTGTATTTTCAGCAGGCTCAATGCTGTCTCAGGTGTCTCTTTGATAGACTTTTGAATATGCAAGAGTTTAGACACCTCTCTCCCGAGTATCCTAGCATAGGTCAGGTGAGAGGTAAGTGTTCTTTCTCAACAGCTGAACGTATGATAGACACTTTGGCTTCGTATATAGCCATCATTAAAAACTCCTGATGCCCACATCTATCATACTGAACGCACTCACCCTCCAGCTGCATACAAACCACCTGCTACATGTAGTTCTTTGCTTGCGGTAAATCCCATGCTGAGAATTGCTTGAGAGAGGTGATTAGCTGGGCTAAAAATAAGGTAAGGGCTCTATTAAACATCTAGCAGTATGGGCGATCAAATTCCAGTGTCTCTGCCTGATGCTCTTTATTCCATCAGCGTATGCATCCCCTGTGCAAACTATCAGGCTGAGCATTGGATGCCTTTTAAGTTTAAGAACCTGGAGGATTCAGGTGTTGGTGGAGAATCAGGAGCTTGATTTTTTTTCTCTGTGCTGTCTAGCCTTGAGAAGACTTTAGAGGGGGTCTTTTATGTATTAATATACTATGGTTGCAAGTAATACAGTGGAAGCAGAGAGAGACCCTTCAGTGGTGCTGTGACAGAACAAGAGGCAACGAGCAGTAGCTCACTGTCATTTAAAAGAAAGAAAATACTTACGGTGCAAATGCTCAAACACTGGAACAGGGCACCCCAGCAGGTTGTGGAGTCTTCATCCTCAGAGTTATTCGGAGCTCAACTGGACAACATACTTAGTAATCTGCTGTAATTGACATTGCTTTGAGGAGGGATTTTGGATTAGGCCATCTCAAAACGTCCTTTCTAATCCCAACAACTCCGTGATTCTGAGTTATGGTAAAACATTAAAGGGACTCTTCAAGCAATAGAACAAATATTTGTCATGCAAAATAGCCACTGCGCAGTTTTCAGAAGACCTCTTGAGTAGCAATGTTTGAACACGAGCAGCATGAGGAGTGTCTCTCCTCTGAGTTCTCTGCAGTGTTGTCTTTGCTCCTGAGGACTCAAGTACTTCAGGTCATGAGGGTGATTTCAGGCTTTGGACGAGATTTCTGAAGAAAAGGATTAAGGAGAAGAATGTGTTTTTTATAGGCACAGCCCTACTTTGCAGCAGAATAAGGGTTCATGTGCTTCAGATGGATCCCCAAGAGCCCCAAGGCCTCCAGAAGCTCATGAGGCTGCAGGTGAAACATGTCACCTGCACCTACCCTTGTAGCTGATTGTACCAGGATGCAGGAAGAGGCCATGGGACCTCAGCTTTGTGACACACCGTTTTGAAGGAAACAATAGGTCATATTGGTGTTACCTACATCAAGACTGTTCAGGTTATCCCAAGGTGGAAAGAGTGGTGGCCATGCTGCTGCCTGCACTGTGCACCTAATCCAGACATCAAGAAGAGATGATAGATGATGAGATGAGTTTCTGTGTTGATTTATTTTTGGTTTTCACACTGTTAATTCAGCGTCCCCCAGCCATTTTGTTTCTTCTTGCCTGGGTCCTGCCTCACCAAGCGGTTTTTACACAGGAAATTTCCTCATCCATAGGAGACTCATGAATTGCTGTCACATCACCCAGGAGGACACAGAGGATCACCTTGTAGGTGTGTGAGTCAAGCAAGGCTCATTCACCGTGTGCAAACCCACCCACCATGGGGGTTTTGCCCAGAGAAGAGAAGTACTGTCTGCACTTTAAGCCTGCCAAGGCTTGCTCTAGATATCTGCAGCAAAACAGAACTGAAACCCTGGTAGTGTCTGTCCCCTTCAGCCTGAATCTGTCACTCTCCACCCTGTCTCCAGGAGCACGGATGGGTACCAAGGTCTTCTTCCGACTTCTGTTTTACTACTCAGTTGGTTTCTAAAAATGGTTGTGAAAGTGCCTTCTAAACACAGGATCTCAATCTGCGGTCCTTCTGATAAAGTTGTGGTAAAACCTGTGCAATCTTGAAATCTCAAGAGGTGAAAACAAGAAGGTAAAAGCAGAGCACAAGGGCTCTGTTGTGTCAGAAAACACCCCGTTTCTCAAGTACATTGTGAGAAACAGAGGCACCATGGGCTTCACTAGCTGACATAAGGGAAGATCAGTGCTGTGCTAGAAGACTTTATGACAAAAGGTATAACTACATCTTTTCCCCGAGAAGCCTGTCGGTGCTTTAGGACCAAATGGATATGGTGGTTTGGGGTTAGATATGTTTTTAAGGTCATTTTTTTTAAAAAGGTAAATAAAGTTCTTCAGACATAGGATGATGATCCAGGTCACCCTTCCAGCAGCTCCCAGCCGAGATCAGATCAGTTCATCCATAAACCACATACCAGTGTGTTCTCATAGTCCATCTCAGTGAACCTGCTCTCACAGTTTTGCAGCCTGGGCTGTAGGTATCGTACCGCAGCATTGAGGAGCAATGGGGCGGGATCCAAACCGTGTGTATGGGGTTAACAGGTAATGAATATTTTGTCTAATTTTCCTCTGTTCCTCATCCACCAGCCTCGCCCTCCGGCAGACCTGGGTTTCAGCTTTGACGCAAATAAACAACAAAGACAGCTGATAGCAGAGCTGGAAAACAAAAACAGGTAAAAAGCAACCTTTGATCAGAACTGTTTTAGGAACAACAGTTGAGGTGAGAAGAGCCTTTAGTCCTTGTTGGTTTTAACCTTTTGTATTATATTAACCAGATTGTTTTCCTAGGTCTTTTGTTCAATGATGTAGCTGCCTCATTAACCAATTAGCTCAGTGTGGATGCAGCTGCAGTGTCCTTATTCCCCTGGGAGCAGGTTGATCTTCACTGATCTTCTTAAAATCATCTTAACTGAGCATCAGGAGCTGCACTGCAATCTTGAATTGCTACCTGCATACCCAGCAGACATCTCACAGCAGGGCAGCAGGGTGATAGATCAGCTGCAGTGTAGTGGAGTGAGCAGGTTGGAAGGCTGGGGTGGGTAAATTCAGCTTGAGAAGAAAAAGTGAGGATTTTTTCCATTCTGGAAGTCTGGAGAATATAAAAATAGTCTGAAGAAGCTGAGAGGCCTGGAAGACAGAAGAGATGGGCTTAGGAGAAGGTTTCCTTCTTCTGGACATGACCTGGAAGTCTGCAGCCCAGAAACCCAGCCATGTCCTGGGCTGCATCACCAGCAGCATGACCAGTAGGTTGAGGGATGGGGCTCTCCCCCCTGCTCCACTTCTTCGAAACCTTCCCCTCGCAGTCCTGCATTCAGCTCCCAATGTAAAGAGGATGTGGAGCTGTTGGAGTGACTTCATGGAGCTGAGCATATCTGCTATGGAGACAGGCTGAGAGAGCTGGGTTTGTTCAGCCTGGAGAACAGAAGGCTCCAGGGAGACCTGAGAGCAGCTTCCAGTGCCTAAAGGGGCTACAGGAAAGCTGGAGAGGGGCTTTTGACAAGGGCCTTTAGGGACAGGACAAGGGGGAATGGCTTTAACCTGACAGAGGAGAGATTGAGATGAGATCTTAGGCAGAAGTTTTTCCCTGTGAGGGTGGTGAGGCCCTGGCACAGGTTGCCCAGAGAATTTGTGGCTGCCCCATCCCTGGCAGTGTTCAAGGCCAGGCTGGCCGGGACTTAGAGCAACCTGGTCTAATGGGAAATGTCACTACCCATGGGAGAAGGGTTGGAACTGGAGGAGCTTTAAGGTCCTTTCCAGCCCAAACCATTCAGATTCTGTGTTTCCTCTTGCTCCAGTGGGATTAAGAAGAGGATGCTCTTTTTTTTACATAATGCTACATTTACCCTTGCCTGCTCCTTCAGCACCTACATTTTGTGGTCATATGCATGTCATATGGTCATATGCAATTTTTCTACTTAAGAGAATGTAGCTCTAAAGGGCATGCACTTGAGCAGTTGTAAACCCCATGTGCTGTTCAGCATAGGCAGCCCCTTGGTTAACCCACGGAGCCTCTCTGGGAGCCTGGTGTTGTGCTCTCTTCATAGCCTTGCTTGAGTCTCCCTCTGCTCCAGCTGCACCTTGCTGGCATGCATGAGCTTGCTGCCTGCACAGTCCCTTGCCAACGTACCCTCAGCACACCAGGTAAAACCACTTCTTTGGGTTAGTTTGGAGGAGAACCAGTTCCTGGAGAGCACAAGAACAGCTCAGTCCTTGCACCACTGTAGCGTCAGTACTCTACCAAGAGACCCTGCGGGTATTTGAAATTATTCATCAAGATCACAGATAAGGGAGATCTCAATCAGTGCTGGTATGAAGCCTTGCAAGGAGAGCAGCACAGCAGTTTTAAAGAGCAGGGTGGGAGAGTTAGAGATTATAATCTTCACTCTCAGAAGGATTTCATTTCCATTTTAATAAGTGAGTCCTTGGCCGTCAGTTCCCTTGCCTCCAGCTACACAGAACAGAGCGGCTTTAACTGGGCTGCTGACTGATGATCTTCCCTTTGTGGGACCTCAGGAGTTTGTCTCTGGTACTATGAGCTGTTATTTTCCTTATTCCTACTCACCTGCCAGGGGCCCTTGGGAAGATGAGTGGGAAGCTAACTCCTACTGGCATGGCTGTGAATGCTGGTGGTGCTGCTTCAAAGCACTTCCTACAGCCAGTGCAGTGCAGATTGTGCTGAAAATGGAACTTTTTTCCTCTTAGAGCAGTCTCTGTGCCCATTCTGCATAAAAAGGTTTTGGAGAGACATTGCCAGTGCATGGCACAAGTGATTTCATACTTCTTATTAAGTAATCTGTGTGTATTCACAGCAATTCATAGGACTGCCCTAACTTACCTGCCTGGGTTTTAAATCTCTGCCAGTCATACGTGAACAATTTTGCTGTCCTGAGGCTGCAGACTAACAGACTGGGTGCTTGAAGGACAGTAGCAGTGTTTAAGGGTGGTGTAGAGGCTAACCTTTTTTTCCTTTAATCTTCCCTCTGTCATTTCTATAGAGAGATACTCCAAGAAATTCAGCGTCTCAGACTGGAACATGAACAAGCCTCGCAACCCACCCCTGAAAAAGCTCAGCAGAATCCAACATTATTGGCTGAACTCAGGCTTCTACGGTAAAAGAAATACCTAAAGCTCGTGTGTGTTCGATACCTGGGTCAGTCAGTCTGTGTGTCTGCTTGGTGGACATGATGGCTGTTACTGGGAAAAGAGTACCTTCAGTAGCCTTAGAGTGTTACTTAAAATGCTGAATGCCAAAGACTTACCACGTACTGCAATTTTCCTTTTATTTGATTTAGAAGTAACTAAAAATTTCTTTGCCAAGAAAGTTGCTTTGCCAGAAAGGCCTGAACCAAATGATCCTTGAGGCCCCTTCAAACCTGGGATTCCGGGATTCCAAAAGTATCTCTTCAAATTAAGTCTATTTGTACAGTTCAGAAAACTGTTTGTAAAGAAGAAACCAATAGAAAAAAAAAAACAAACATAAATTGCATGAACTGCTTGTCATTTATTGTCCAAATGAATAGAGCTGAAGAGAAACGTCAGTGATTTGATTGGACAGTGGAACTCTGAAAGTTCGTACCTACAGATAGTCAGATGTACATCCAAAGTTGGAGAACAATCTTCAAAGCATCTATGATTAAGTTTGCATTTTGAAGTGACAGGGGGATATTGTCAGTATTATGAAGTGTTTCATAGTGTGAGTAGTCACAGGGGCATTCTCTGGCTGTGTTTTATTTCATCTTCTGTTACCAGTTAATTCAGAGCACAACTTCCAAAATTGCCATCTGTAATCTAAAGTAGGTTCTAAAATTCAAGCTCTTGGCAGCAGCAGCTCTTTGCCTGTGTTTCATTCCTCAGGGTAAACTTTTCCTCCCTGCTTTGGATGTGGCACGGCTGTTGTTTTCCCAAGATCATTTAAAGGTTTTCTGTAAAAGTGCAGTGCTCTTGGGATGGAGCTACTGCAATGGCAGGTGGCATCTGCAAGGTATCATCCAGCCCCATCTTGCTAAATCTGAGGCTTTTAACCTCTTTCATTCCCTTGTTCATACAGAATTTGCTACGTTATAACACATTTTATTATCTCGCTGATGGTTTTCATTCTGTTACCTAATGGTTTATAAATTTTCTTGCTTTATGCTTTCTATGGCTATACATTTTTTTAACGTTTAAAAAAACCACAGAGGATGCAGAAGATGACCACAAATGTTATGTAAGTGATGGAGAAAAAAGAGGTTGCAGGACAACTTGGTGTGCTGTTTGACCCAGCAGACAAAGATATGAGAACCAAGAGCTTAAACTGGAAACCAGCAGTGTTCAGACTGCAAACACAGCACATGCTTTTAAAGCAAGAGGGTAATCTCAAGAGCAGTGATAGAGTTTTCAGTCCCTAGATGTTGCTCCAAAAATGCAGGTTATCAGGAACAACACAGAGCTAACCAGGAGGAATGAGATGGCCCATAGTTTGCTAAAGAAAAAAAAGCTGAATGTTGTGGAAAAGGAAAAAAATGGTTGAATTGAGCCCGTAAAGCCTATTAATTCATCATGCTTGTCCAGTCTGGCCTCCTATGTAACACAGGTTGGGAAATTCCTCTTTGCTGAGCTCCCGCAGAACCCTGTTAAACTGAGCTACAGCAGCCACATAAGACAGATGTTCAAGCTTTTATTTTAGAGGTGGAAATAATACCATGTCCCCCGACACTGCTAATGTGATCATCAGTGAACTTCTGTGCTTTGTCTGTGCCCAGAGGACTGAAAGTGTGCACGTCATTTCTAACCTTCATAAGCCTACTGCTGTTTTCCAATTCTTGTCTTTCCCCATGCTTTTGTCTACTGAGTAAAAAGGTCTTTTTCAAAATTCCTCGTTTTGTGTGAGTGTTTAGAGATTTTGATTCTTAACTTCTTCGTCCATAAATAGCTTGAACTTCTTCAGTATCTCCATAAAGCAGGTTTGCCAAACCTCAGCTATCCCTTTAGCTTGCTGTCAAGTTCTCCCTAAGTCCTCTGCATCTCTTCTGTATACAGGCTGGAGTACGCTGGCTCATGTAGTTTCACTGATGCTTTAAATTGTAGTGTTAGCTTTCTTATCACCAAACATCACATTAATAAATTCCAAGCGCGCGAGTTGTCTTGACTGTGTAGCATGACAGTGGATGATCACAATTAGCAAGTTATCTGTGATATGAGAGTACCTCACAAGGTCACAGCTAACAAGGAGACTTTCCCCAAGCCTGTGAGCAGCATGTGATGACTTTGCCTTTGATTATGTGTAAGCACATTTCCAGACGATCTCAGCTGCTGTGTAGAATTTAGGATGTGAAACATGAGAAAGGTAATCTGTGGAAAATCAACATGTCTCAGGTTTAAAAATCTGCGAACACAGCCCGAGGAGATGAGTCAGCTCTGCCACGCTGCTGCCAAATGTAACCTTGGTGGAAGTGCAGCTGTACCCACTGTCCTTATGGATCCCTGCCTTGTAATGCAGATGTGCTTGGCTGCCTCTGCTGCAAGGAGGATGATCATTCATGCACTACTTCCAGTACACCAGGCATCTGCCTCAGACTGCATCTCGCCATTTGTGCCTAGATGCTCTCCTTATCTTTTCTGTTTTTTTAAACATAGAATCATAGCATCATAGAATCATAGAATAGTTAGGGTTGGAAAGGACCTTAAGATCGTCAAGCTCCAACCCCCCCACCATGGGTAGGGATACCTCACACTGAACCATATCACCCAAGGCTCTGTCCAACCCAGCCTTGAACACCGCCAGCGATGGAGCATTCACAGCTTCTTTGGGCAACCCATTCCATTGCCTCACCTCCCTCACAGTAAAGAATTTCTTCATTATATCCGATCTAAACTTCCCCTGTTTAAGTTTGAACCCATTACCCCTTGTCCTGTCATTACAGTTCCTAAAGAAGAGTCCCTCCCCAGCATCCTTATAGCCCCCTTCAGATACTGGAAGAGGGATACTATGAGATCTCCACGCAGCCTTCTCTTCTTCAGGCTGAACAGCCCCAACTTTCTCAAACTGTCTTCATACAGGAGGTGCTCCAGCCCCCTGATCATCCTTGTAGTCCTCCTCTGGACTTGTTTCAACAATTCTGTATCTTTTTTATGTTGAGGACACCAGAACTGCACACAATACTCCAAGTGAGGTCTCACAAGAGCAGAGTAGAGGGGCAGGATCACCTCTCTCAACCTGCTGGTCACACTCCTTTTGATGCAGCCCAGGATACGGTTGGCTTTCTGGGCTGCAAACGCATTGCCGGCTCATGTTCATTTTCTCATTGACCAACACCCCCAAGTCCTTTTCTGCAGGGCTGCTCTGATTCTCTTCTCACATTTAACACCCTTTGTCACTGATAAGCAGTACCTTCTCTTTCTTCAGTGGAGGTCATTGAACATGAGATTGAATAACATCAGCCAAGATCAGACATACACGTTGATGTTGATTCTCCATTAACTTTTAATATATTGATTTTTCATCATTTGTAGTTGTTAACCAGAATGTTATGTTAAATAATGTTCATGCTAATTTTCAAGGCCAGTTTGGAAGGGGTTGGAGCAGCCTGGTTTAGTGGAAGGTGCCCCTGCAGGGGGGTTGGACCTGGATGAGCCTTAAGGTCCCTTCCAACTCAAATCATGCCATGATTTTAGGATTCTATGAAATAACTATAGAATAAAATTTACAGACTTTGAACTGACCTAGAGAGAGAAAAAGGATGGTATAGATAGATAAAGCTATGTCTGTGGTGGGGTTTTAACACATTCTAGGTGACCAGGCATGTGTCATCTTCTCTCACCTTATTTTTGTGATATGTTTCAGCATTTGATAACCACATTCTTCAAAATACAAAGTGATGTGGAAAGAAATACCCAGGATTGTTAGTATTTCACAGTCTCTGTCCTTTTAAGAACCAGCATAGAAACAAGTTAATTCTGTTATGTAGTCTTAGCAGTTTTGTTGTTGGGGTGCACATTTACGGTGTACAGACAGCAAGACTTTTTTCAGTCTGAGTAAATGGCGTGTTTCTTTTTCTTATTCTCCCATCCAGTTGGTGTATCTGCAAGTAGTTGGTTATTAAAATTGCTAGAATGATTTATCAGTAGTATATCACATGAGAACAAAGATATAACCCGAGACACCTAAAAATACAGTCTATAATATGTGGTGCCTTTAACTTTGGATTAGGACATTCAGATGTCCACAAAAATAACTGTAGTTAAATAAGCCTTTCTAATATTTTTTCTTACAATCATTTGTCATTACTGTGACTGGGATTTGTGGGAACCAGCATTTCTTAAATCATGTAAGACACTGAACTGCTGACATGCTGGTGTTCATCTTTGAATTTCTCTTTATATTAGCCCCTTCTTTGTTTTTAAACGTGAAATGAAACCAAACAGTGACATTTCCTTAAATGCCTCACAGACATGCATCAGTAGGAATACAGTGGGTTTGTGATGTCAAGGAAAGGGAAGGTCACTTATCTCCTTTTGTTGTTACCTGGGTTCTGGTACAGCAAATATGTCAAAGACAGTCTATCACGTTCGTGGACAGAAATAGCTCTACTTAATCTCCATCCAGACAGGTGATAGCTTTTCCTTCCCAAACACCTGCAGCCCTTTCTCCTCCTTTTTTTTTTCTCAGTCTTTCCTCCCATCATTTGTTCTTGCTTGTCTGACATCTCCACAGGGTGCCTGGAGCTGACGTTGAGAGAGCTCTTAAAAGGAAGAGTAAAGTGGGTTCTTTTTCTCCAAATGCAGTGCTTTTGAAAAGGACTGCCTACTACCACGGTGCTGAGGGCAGGTTTCTGGATTTTAAGTGAACAGCCTGATAGCTATACATGGGTTTCATGGTCATTGTACTGTGCTTTGCTCCATTTTTTTCTATTGGAAGCAGGGGGGAGTTATGAAAACCAAAGGCACATTTGGATGGGTGAATTTCCTGAAGTGGTTTTGAAATACCCAAAGTTTATTTTCTGACTCTTTCTTTCATGTAACTTGAACAGACAGAGAAAGGATGAACTGGAACAGAGAATGTCTGCTCTTCAAGAAAGCAGAAGAGAACTGATGGTGCAGCTTGAAGGGCTGATGAAACTGCTCAAAGTAAGCCACCTCCTGTCAGAAATGCAGTGCATCCTTCTTTTCCACAGGCCTGGAATTCACTGTTGCTGCTGTGAGATTCCTGCTTTGCTGTTGTATCATCATAAATACTTCATGAGGAAAAGAAGGAATTTGCAAAAAGTCATTTCCATGCTGGCTGTGTGTTGGTGCAGATGGTTAATGGGTTTTCAGGTTCATATACTGCTGCTTTAGTTAACATATCAAGAACCTGTAAGATTTGGAAGGCTTTAAGGAAGTATTAGATTTCATAATTAGCTGCATGCTGTTCTGGGTACCAATCCGGTTCTTTCATCTTTAACTGGAAAATAGACTGGAAGCTGTAGTTGTGGCAATACAGGATGTACCTTCCCAGTGGCATGGTGGTGTGTTGCACCCAGTAATATCACACGAACCCTGCAATGCCTGTGGAGGTTTTTTGCTTTAGAGTATGGTCGTATTGTCTCTGATCTATAATATAAGTTGTTTGGATTTCTGATGAGCATACATTATTTATAGTTTATTGAGTTCTGCTAGAGTTGAGTTCACAGTTGATGACTATTGTCCGAAATATTGTTGCGTGTTTATTCTTTCCATTCTTTAAATTGTACAAGAGCCTTTATTAAGTGAATGGCAAAACATTGTCCTTACTCAAAGTGGTTTTGGTCTAAAACAAGATGCAACAAAGGTGCTATAGGAAATGGAAGAGGGGGGTGAGGAATCACAGCAATGACACTGGCAGGAGCAGCACATGGATTTATGGATTAGCTGTAGACACATCCTGATAGTTAACATTTAGAGCTTGTCTGCACTTTAAAGTGATAATAAATTCATGTTGTCTGTCAATCTAAAGTGCAGTTACTCTTCAGATTAGGCCTGCATTCTGGAATAGGAATGTATATAAAAGAAGCTATTGTCAGATACTCTTCAGAGGTGGCTGGTTTATTTAGTTTCCCTGTGCAGCTGAGCAAATAGTTAGTATTAACATTTGGGAAGTAATTATTTTTTTGAGTCAGTGCTTCTACATGCTGTATCTGTTTCCCGTTCAGCCTGTTAATGTCTGTCTTAAATATTGAAGACAAAATATTGAAGACAGTCACTAAATTCACCTTGATTTCTTCAGACCCTAAACCTGTGTAGGTTGAAGTGTGATACCTCTGAAAATGGGCGTCCAATACTGAATTACAGATTTAGGAAAGCATAAATGTTGTTACATCAGAAACAGTTTGATTCTTTGTGGTTCAGGTGACAATAGTCCGAGCATTTTCCTTGCACACTATGAGGAGCCTCTTCATAACAATATCCATTTGGATGTCTGTTTTAACATGACAACAAGCTCTAATGCCAGTTTTCTGTAGGCCCTATGATTCTCAAAGCGCTTTAAAGCCTTCACAAACCAATTCTCCTCAAAAAGACCTGATGTCCATGCTCTCATCCCACTAGAGTGAGCAGCATTCTGTCAGCTGCCCTAACTTTCTGCTCTTCCATCTCAAAAGCCTGGAAGGTCAGGTGGAATAGCTTTCTCAGATGCACTGCTTGGAACCTGTACAATGCACTGGCGTCAGTGACACTAATGAGGAGAGCAAGGAGAATACTGCTTAATATTGCAGGGGAAAAAAATCATGAGTGGAAGGTGGTGCAATTGGGGAGACACAGGGGGAAGGACAGAGGGTTGCAGAAGAGGGAAGGGTATCATAACTGACTCACATTTGATAAACCAATATTTTTAGGACCCATTCATTAAGTTGAGTCGTGCAATTCAATTATGAGCTTACATCTTCTAGGCTGTATTGTACCAAAGGTTAGTTTAGGAAGCTGACTTTTACTAGGCTTTTCCTTTCTAAATCTAGTATCTTTCATTAACTCTCCCAGTTCCCAGAACTGTTTAAACACTGTAAGGGCAAATAGGACTGGATATAAGGAAAAACTTCTTCCCATGAAGATGGTGGAGTGGGCATGGAGGCTGTGCTGTCTCCATCCTTGGAGTTTTCTTAAGACCCAACTGGACAGAGCTCTAAGCAACCTGCTCTGAGATTAAGTTAACCTTGTTCTGAGTAGGAGGCTGAACTAGAGACCTCCTGAAGTCCCTTAAAACCTGAATTATCCACTGAGCCCGTGACTGTTGTAATTGTTTTGTTCTACATGTTACATAATATGACTCTTTGCATTTCCTCTGAAGAGCTTTTTATGGAGCCTGGCAGCTTCTTTTTGATTAAAGCCTCTTCCAGAAAGACATCTGCTCTCGAACTGGAGAAATCAAAGAAATGGGAAATTCACTGCCAATGCAAATTCTCTTGCACAGTTAAAAATTTATGCCTCATTTTCAGTTTTAATGTATTTAACTTCAGTTTATACCCATTGGCTTTGGTACATGTGGTTCTCCCTCTATTATATTAAGGAGTACTTTAGCACCCCTGGTTTTTAATACGCAGATATTATTCAACTCAATAAAGGCCCTCCTCATCTTGATTTTTAGATCAGTTAAACAGGCAGAACTCTGCTGAGCTTCCCCAAACGCTGTTCTCCATTCTTTTTTTAGGGTTGATTCCTTTGCTTTCTCCAGATCTTTAATATCACTTTTAAAATTGAGAAAAACTCTATGTTGAATTCTTCTCTGGACCTTAGCACTACTACACAGAGAGTTCTACAAGGAGTTTCACTACTCTCCATCACTGTTTTCCTCCTTGCACCTTTCTGCACCAGTGAGTGCTTTTTGAAAGCTGCCAGTTCTCCAGATCTTACTCTGTCAGAGCTGCAAAAGATCTATAAATAAATCACTGCAAAGTGCTTTATTTATGTCATATAGTGGTAACTGGCTAATGAGAATGTAATGGGTAAATCCTATATTGCATCTGTACAGGTTCTTTAGAAGCCAAACTTGTAATACATTCAAATAGCAAAACCAGATTTATTTGGCAAGGCTTCCTTTCCCTGAAGTTATAATGCTTCGTATATTACTTACTAGTTGAGTCTTGTGTCAGCATTTCTGGTACATTGAATAGATCAATGACAGGGTAAGATCTTTATGCTTATTTAAGTAAGTTGGTTTACATCTCATTTTGACTATCAGTGCAACAAAGCCCATTCCAGCCCTGGGTATTCCAAGATGTATTAAAAATTGCCTTCTCTGGACTATGTAACTCCTCATGTAATTGTTTGAAGAATCCCAGCCACATGCTCCCCAGGCCTGCTGACCTAAAAATAGGATTTCTAGGAGATACTTTTGAACACCTTTTCTCATTATTAGTGGAAAGCACTTCACTGTTTGCTGATAGAAACTACAAGGGGAAAGTAGTATTTGTCAAATACAAACCAGAAATCCTGATGCTTCTTCCCATATTAAGTTTACCCTGACTGACAAGAAGCAGTATGAGCTTTGTTTTGTTTCTGATATTTGTGTTAATTCCAAATTCTCCCTTTTGGTGGTTTTAGCCCTGCCAGAGTTTATTTTTTTCTCACAAGATTTCAGCTTCTCTCATCATGTGGTGCACTTGAAAATTTTTCATTTATGATTTACATCAGCTGTTCAGCTTTTATGGGCCTTTCCATTTTCTTATGGAGTATTTTTTACATTTTTAATGCTCTCTTCATTTCACCCTTTAGAACTGGATCCATATGACCTAACTTTGGTTATCTGAAATTTTGGTAGCTCAGCTCCCTCTTCCTATGTTGGAAGGACATACCTGTTCTCTGGAGGTACATCCATTTTTTGCACAGCCAGTCACACTGTGATAGCTGGCCTTAGAGCAGAGAAAACCCCTTGACTATTTTGGTTGCTAGTGCTCCAGGGTTGTTCAAAGCCCCATCCAACCTGGCCCTGAACACTGCCAAGGATGGGGCAGCCACAGCTTCTCTGGGCAACCTGTGCCAGGGCCTCAGCACCCTCACAGGGAAAGACTTCTTCCTAAGATCTCATCTCAATCTCCCCTGTGTCAGGTTAAATCCATTCCCCCCTGTCATGTCTCTACAGGTCCTTGTCAAAAGCCCCTCTCCAAGTTTCTTGTCACTGGAAGCTGCTCTCATGTCTCCCCGGAGCCTTCTCTTCTCCAGGCTGAACAAGCTCAGTTCTCTCAGCCTGTCTCCATAGCAGAGGTGCTCCAGCCCTTGGAGAATCTTTGTGGCCTTCTCTGGACTCCCTCCAACAGCTCCATGTCCCTCTTTCGTTGTTGCCCCAGAGCTGGATGCAGGACTGCAGCAGGGGCTGTTACCAGAGCAGAGCATAGGGGGAGAATCCCCTCCCTCGACCTGCTGGTCACGCTGCTGGTAATGCAGCCCAGGATACAGCTGGTTTATGAGCTCAAGCACATACTGCTGGGTCATGTTGAGTTTCTCGTCAACCTCCCCAAGTCCTTCTCTTCAGGGCTGCTCACATTCCAGTCTCTACCTAGTCTGTATTTTGTGGGTTCTGGTTGTTTACCATTAACTGCTGTCATTGGTATCTTCTGCTGTCTTCCTGTGCACTTATGCGACCCTGGCTGTATCTATCTGGGTGAGATCATTAGTGCCAGGCAGCATTCCTTGGAGAGGCCCTCACCTACCTGCTCTGTTGCTGGTGTGATCACTGACTTGTCCTTGGATCAGAGCTACCAATGCTTTCCCAAACCATCTGCAACCACCACCCAGGGGTGATGACATGCGCGGAGCCATTCCTGGGGGTCAGTTTGGATAAGGCCACCCTAGTTGGGTGATAAGGTGTTTTAATAGCACAGACGTGTGCAAATCATACTGGAGAACAGTTGCAGTTAAACTATAGCCTCTGAACCTTCAGGGCTGGTGCAGTGGCTGCTGCAGGGCTCCCCACTGGCTGCCAACCTTGTGTCTTCTGGCCCCTCCAGCCAGCCTTTGGTTAAGCAGTAGCCCTTTGCATGCAAGAGGCATTCTGCCTATCTTGGACGAACAGGACCTGTCAGTACCGTCATCAGCAGTTTTCTCCCAATATTTTTAATCTCCTTTTCCTCATCCTGGCTGTTGGCTTAGCTTTCCCTTTTTTCCTGAAGTCTTCTGTAATCACCCAGTGCCATTAGTTGACACTCTTCTAATGAGTAGTCTGCAGTGGTGTCTGCCTTCTTGCAGGGCTTTTGCTTTCAGCTACATAGATATTCAGCAGGCATATCCCATTTCACTTTTTCCATTTCCTCAGTGGTAATTTCCTCACTAGCTGATTTGATGATTTATCTAATAACTCCTTAGTTCTTCTAGCAAAGGTTCATGCCTCTTGAGGTATTTTTTTTCACATCTGTAGTTAATGCTAGAGCCTCATTTTTCAAACTAACAACTTTTTTGTAGAGTGGAGATCATTTAAGATCTTTTTGCTGACCTAGCTCACCATCTGGTCCTGCTAGTCCCAGTGCTGATAGGAGGAACAACTGGAAACATGTGGGAGTGTGGGAAGACAGCACTCGCCTCCAATGTTGATGCTGATCCGTGCTTGAGTGAAGCCATACCACACATCTGCTACAGCAGTCTAAATACACACCTGAGAGAACTCCAGGTCTTGAGAAAAAAAAAAAAAAAAAAACAAAACAAAAGCATCTGCTCAGAAATGGAGAATTCTCTGCAGTTGATCCCAGGTACCTCTATAGTGTCCAGAGTGCACGGTTGGGAAACATCTTTTAGTACAGTGGTGAGAAGAAGCTGCTCTAAATTAAGGGGCAGGTTCTGGTTAATCCTGCTCAGATGGGAAATAAATGAGGAAAGGGAAATAAGTCAGTTCATGGATGCCAAGGCCCAAAGGAGCTTTTATTCTATGAAATTTTTCATTCCATGACCTGAATTTGTGAGGAGATATGTTTACAATCAGTCCTGCTGCCCCTGCACTGGCAGTCTGTGCAAAGCCACTGTCAGAGGGAGCACACTGTTGATACCCTGAAAAAGCTGTAACTGCGTAGACAAGAGTCATCAAAAACATGCTGCCAGCCTTTCTTTTAATGCACAATGCTGCTGTGTGCACCACAACAAACATGCTTCTCCGAACAACCAAGCCTGCAAGAAGGGGACCTATAGGGATGCTGGGGAGGGTCTCTTCATGAGGGACTGTAGTGATAGGACAAGGGGCAACGGGTTCAAACTTAAACAGGGAAAGTTTTGATTGGATCTGAGGAAGAAATTCTTTACTAAGGGTGGTGAGGCCCTGGAATGGGTTGCCCAGGGAAGTTACGAATGCTCCATCTCTGGCGGTGTTCAAGGCTGGGTTGGACATAGCCTTGGGTGGCATGGTTTAGTGGGAGGTGTCCCTGCCCATGGCAGGGGGGTTGGAACTAGATGATCTTAAGGTCCTTTGCAACCCTATTCTGTGGTTCTATGATTTTGCCCATTCCAACTTGAAATGGCTGTGACTCCAGTGTCCCAGAAGAATCACGGTGTGTGTTGTTTCGAAAGTGGAGAAATTCATTCATATTTCACCTTTTCTCATCTTTCAAATTAGTAGTGATCCATACTGACAAATGTTGCGTTGCAACAATGGAATTGTTTCCTCTGCATCTTTTTTCTTGCATCTTTAGTGCTTTTGCCTCCCAGTTTCTTCCTTCCCATTCCAGACCTGTCTGCCTCCAGCTCTCTAATTCACCATTGTTAATCCCATCTGCAGAGGTTGTGGTATGCCCAGTGGTAAGAGGCGCTTTCTGACCAAAAAGGTGATACTGTGCTTCTCAGGTTGGAACAGTTTGAGTCACTGTGATGGCAGATTTGGGCACACAGGGAACTGAATGCCATGCAGCTGTTGTGCATTCTAGATGGTATTTCTAGGTGTTAGAGGATGGTGGTCTGATATTTCTGGCCTTGAGAACAGCTAGAGAGGCAGTTCTGCGTTCCTATCTGGCGGTAGGAAGAGAAGCCAGTAAAGGTCCTGTGTAAAAGAAATGCATCTGTTGGATAGCCTGTCCTATATCTAAGATATCCATGCTGTCATAGCCACCCCATGTATTCCACTTTTGCAAATCCTGAAGGCCATTTGAGATAATAAAGAGTCTTCTTTTGAGCATGGAATAAATGACATATTTGCTTTCCCACCACAGCTGTTGTGTCTAATGCCCTTGCTCCCTTTCATGTCTGCAGATGTTTCTGCAACTTGCCATGTACTCTTTTTCCATTGGGTCTGTTGTGTATTTTATGTGTATATGTTTCCTTTTCATATGATAATTAATCTACCCTGTTTCTCTCTTCACCTTTTTCTTTTGCCAACATTTATAGGAAGAGGAGCAAAAGCAGGCAGTAAGTTGACTTCACTTTATAGGTGACCTAACTCTTTTGTTCTTTCTGCATGAAATCGATTGTATGTTAATTGGATTGTATGCAAATAATCCATGGGAATGTGGGATCTTTCTCACTTGTAAATTTGAAAGCAACCTTCATCAGTTTCCAGTAGAGCATGTTTTTGTATATGTCCTTAAAGTTACTCCTGTCTCCCTTTCAAATTAAGTTTATTGCCATGGGTACACAACTGCTGGCTGTATTCATTAGTTTTTTATAGAACTGTGCATGACCATCCGGGGTGGAAAATGTGGTTTCTCAGCTGGCTTTGTAATTTATCTTGTTGGAGATTCTTTGGAGTATTTTACACACTAAAAAAAGCTTTCTTGTCTCTTCAGGAATCCTTTAATTTGCCTCCTTTAATTTGCCTTCTTGCCACATACAAGTCCATGCATGAAAACATAATTAATGACTTAATAATATTCTGGGCATGGATCCACCTCATTCAGTCATGATATAGTCTCCTTGAATTAGTCCCAGAATGCTCATTGTAAACAGGATAAGTAAACTAGTAAGAGACAAGAATGCATTTGCATTGTTACTGATTTTCATTTCCTCTGCCCGCCTGTTACAATCCGAATCCTGTGTCGATTTCGGAATCCACTCCAGAGGGAGCCCTTTTGCTTTTCTCAAAAATAGACAGATGTTCAATATCTTCTCGCCAGTAGAACAAATTTTCAGCATTTTCCGACGTGGTTTTCTTTGTACACAAAGATTTAATGAAGATTAATCCTGTGTTTCTCATTGTCGGAGGTTGGATACATGTTGAGTATCAGATACTCAAATTAGATATTGGATATATGAATTGCAAATTCTAGTGACTTATTTTTTGTAAGGAACTGTATATTTTTTGATAGCTTCTATTCCTGAAGCACTTCAGGTCTACATGTGCTGAAATTGGCTTTTGGTGACTCCCAGATGGCCTTTTATTAAAGTCCTGTCATCAGTTTAACAAGAAGATGGTGGTAAGTGTGTATCTTCTCTTGGAGCCCAGCTTATCTTTAGTTTATCCTGCCAATGAAGTTTGCTGAGGCACCTTGCAGACATTCTTTGGCTTAATGAAGGGACCAGATTGCAGCATGTGGCAGCGATCTTCAAGGAATTTCCTGGAGGAAGGAAAACAACCAAGACACCACCATTTGTGTCTTCCAACTTCGAAGTGTGCAAGTGGAATGCTGTATCATATGTCATTCTTTTACCCAGCATCATTGCTAGGAGTAGTCATCTGCATAGAAATACAACATTATATTAGCTCATTTTTCCTGTGCTGTTTATCTGTATTATGGAAATAGAAAAAGGGTAAATATGAGATCAAAGGAAGAATTTGCCCAATTTTACCTCCTTTCCCTGGAACATTAAGTTCATAAAAAGGATAAGAGATCGAAGGCTACTAAAATAATGTCAACATAGTGACATTATATCCAGTCCTGTTCTGTTGGAATCAATGGCAAATGAGCCAAAAGGGTTTGCAACTCAAGAACGCAGGTTTTGACCAACCAAAAGACACACAGTTGACCTGTAGGAATTGAAACTTTACATCCTTACATTTGTATGGACTAGATAGCTTGAAGTAGACTTGGAGCATGGATTTGAAGTAGCTTGGAATGCCCTACTCCAAACTATAAAGGTGTAGCCTGAAAAAGCTAGAAATCCCAGGGTACAATGCTCCACTTGGCTGAGAAATACAGGGAAATCACGGAATAACTGAGGTGAAAAGGCAGATCTAGAGATCATCTAGTCTACCCCTACGCTCAGAGCAGAGTCAGCTAGAGCAGGCCGCTCAGGAATTTGTTCCATCATGTTTTGAGTGCCTCCAAAGATGGAGATTCCACAACCTTTCAGGGCAGCTGTTCTGTCTAGTATGTCAGTGCCCCTGCCATAAGACAGTTTTGTCTTTATTTCATACAGAATTTCCTATATTTTTATTTATGTCTGTATTTCTGTTCCACTGTCTCTGATCCTTTCAGTGGATATTACTGAGAAGGGTCTAGCTCTGTTTTTTCTGCTTTCTTCCATTCAGGATTTGTATGTGTTGATAAGATCCCTCTGAGCTTTCTCTTCTTGCAGCTAAGAAGTCCAGCTCCTTCAGCCTCTCCTCATATGGTAGATACACTGATTTCTTAATCATCTTTTTTTGGCTCTTCCTTGAACTTGCCTAAGTCTTGCTCCAAATCTTCCTTGCACTGGGTTGTCCAGAACTGGTTGCAAGACTCTGGATGCAGCATCACCAGTGCTGAGTTTTGGAGGAAGATCACATCCCTCAGCCTGCTGCCAGCGCTCTTCCGAATGCAGCCCACAATGCTGTTGGCTTTCTTTGCTGAAAGGGTGCATTGCTGTCTTGTGTTCAGTTGCTCTGCAGGACCCCGACATCTTTTGCTGCCAACCTGTTTTCCAGCCTGTCAGCCCCCAGAGCACACTTGATGCAGTTATTCCTTCCAGAAACTTGACTTTACGCCCCTTGTTGAACTTGATGAGGTCCCTATCTGCCCATTTCTCCAGCATTTCAAGGATCCTCTGAATGGCAGCACAACCATCTGGTGTATCAGCCACTCCTCCCAGTTTTGCATTGTCTGCAAACTTGTTGAGGGTGCTTGCTGTCCTCTCATCTAGGCCTTTTCTGAAGAGATTAAACGGTACTGGCTGCAGTGTCAAGCCTTGAGGCACACCACTGGTAACTGGCCTCCATCTGGACTTGGTATGGCTGATAACAACCCTACATGTCACACATTGTATTGGTGTCTGCACTATCCATCCCTGGCTGTGTTTAAGGCCAGGTTGGACATAGCCTTGGGTGACATGGTTTAGTGGACGGTGTCCCTACCCATGGCAGGGGGGTTGGAACTAGAAGATCTTAAGGTCCTTTCCAACCCTAACCTATGATTCTGGAAGGTAATGACATATCTCTGTCTTGAAGACCCAAAGAACTTACTGGACCATACACTGGGTTCAAAATGTCTTCAGGACCTCATGATCATCCATCTACTTGAATAACGGAAATACTTGAATAAGAGGCTGAAGGTCTGTGAGATTGTGGGTTGAAGAAACACAGCCGACTTTAAAATTATTATCAAACGTCCCACTGTCCTTTAGAACCTCTACCAGTTTCGGTGACTCTAGAGTCACATCTTCCTTCTCCATGTGTTTAAAACCCTGCAGTAGCCCGGAAAAGGTGCCAATCTTCTATGTACTCAGCCAGCCCTATCCTTGTGTCCACAGACATGCATCTTGGAAAAAAGAAGCTAGAGGAAAAGGGCCTAGTCTGGTTAGAACCTCGCAAAGGTCTATGGCCTAGTCCAGAAACAGCAGGACCATGTGTGAAGAAAATTGTGGAGCACCATCTAGATTCTGTGGAAGAGAAAGCCCAAGTGATCTGAAGTGATGATCCTTTCAACCCTTGATGGGATGGATTGATCATATGGTGGCAGCATGAGTTTACATGAAGGATTAAGGTAAATAGTAGACAGAATAATGATCACTGGTTCAGGACTGACAGCACATAAGAGCAGAAACATCAGCATCCTTTTTAGGAATCTCTGATTTCCCTTCACTGCTAAGCCTGACACTCCCCTTCTGCCTTCTCCATGTTGCTAGTCAGATTTACAGAAATTGGTGGAAGAGGATCAGTTTTCTTGACCATGTTCAAGCAAAAAAGCCTTCCTGAACAAAACTCCATCTTGTTCATTCTGCATTTGTGTGAAACAATATACACTGTATTCCAGCGGCTGAAGGTGTCCAGGTTATTGGGGCCATTTTGAATGGCTTGGCTGTTGTCATGAGCCAGCATTCCACCTCATGCAGCAAGACACTTAACCTGGTCTGTTCATGTATCTGCAGCCAGATAGTGTGTCTAAGCATTGAGTGGAGATCTTTGCTGCTCCTGGGAGGCTAATAAGAAGTTACTTAGCTGCTGAGGTTACAAGCAAGTGCCTACAGAAAACTCTGATAACTGACTTCAATCTTCAGCAAAAGACTTAGTGAGCACAGTAGGATCTGAGAGACCAAACTCCAGTCACTAAAGTTTTCTCAGAAGGCCCAGAAGCTCTGTGTCTCTTGGCCAGTCTTGGTCAGAAAAACATGGCTTATATAAAATATAAGGAGTTTGTGTCAGGAGAGAGCCACTATTTCTGATGCAGGTATTTAAAGAAAGCCCCATAACTTCCATGTTCCATGTTCAGAGTTGATCTCCTGTCAAGGTTTTGAAAGTTTCTGTCTTTCCCATGCAGGACTGCCCCTTGGAATCAGTGGCCCCAATGCTGGTCACACCCTTGAGGAACAGTGCATTGTGTACAGATATTATTCCAGTAATGGAGTATGAAGCCACATGGTATTCATAGTTCACCACACTATTCTCTACTACTGCTAAGACTGTTGTGTCCTAGCTAATAAAGGTCTTTGCCAGCATAGATCTTAATTTACAACAGGATCGTTTTCATGTCACAGCTGGTGAGAGGCTTGAATAATCTGCTAAATATTAAAACCTCTTTGTTTTATAGTCCAATGAACAGCCATTGGAGCTGTACTGTTCAATATTGAGAAAAACGTTAAAGGAATTCAGAAAGATGTACATCACATGTATGGTGTCTTTGGCGTGTAGAACAATTCATACAACAAAACCAGAGAAGCATCAAGCGCTCATACTCCAGCACAAGAGAGCTTCTCTAATGCTGAACAGGCACAGGAATGACTTCACAGCAGAGGAGCTCACATGGGAGTGTTTAAGCATTGGAATGGAAATCTTTTCCTTTCAGAAGATGGTGGGAACCATATGACACAGCGAAGGAGATTGGGCTCATGCATTTTGAAGTTGTGTTACCAAGCAGAAAAAGTGGGCATGCTCGCACCCAACAGTCCTCATGAAGTCATGGAAATCAGGGGAGGGTTGTTCCTTAGCCCCATGGAGGGGAGTCAGGAGTTCTCACTTTCCTCCCATCATTCAGATTCAGAGTATAGAGATGATAGATAACTTTCCGTCAGCTTAAGAAGTGCAAGGGCAGCAGTGTATGTTCCTTTAATGATGAACACCTAAACAAATAGCTTTAGCAAAGCTGAGCCTAGACAAGAAGCTAGGGTGATACCTGTGCCCTTTCCCAAGAGATGTAGAAACCTGTTAGTGGGAAATTCCTAGCCTTGAAGAGCTCTGTAACAAATGAAGAAGTTTCATCCTGTAGATATCCAAATCTCACACTGCTGTTCAGTTCTGCATCCATTTTTGCATCAGCTAAAGGTCCTGTACACCTTTCTGAGTGGATCACTGGTGCTACCTGGGTGACTCCTGCCATCACATGTTGATGAATTTTAACGAAACTATGAAGAATTCCTCCTAAGGCTTCAACACTGGAAGTCAGCTTCTTACACTGCACGGCCTCATGCATCTGCAGGGTGTGCCTTTGTCTCTGGGGATGATTAGCAGGCTCTCAGCGTTGCTGGATTATGTCTGCCAGCTGTGTAGCTAATAAGACCCAACTTGCTTGAATGACATTCATTTATACTTGTAACTAAAAAACTTTTCTGAAACAAGTAGAAGACCACCTTCTGGAGGGCAGGATTGAACAGCCTGAGTAGCATAATGTAGAACAAGACTAAACTGCCTATTCAGGATTAATTTAAGGAAAGAACCAAACCAGGTTGCCTATTCTTGCAGCCTTAGATACTGTAAATTATCTTGTCCTAGTGCCAGAAATACTCCTGCCTCTGGTTCAACTGTAATATAAGGCATAGTTTTAGAATAAGCTTTGAGTTGGTGCCTCCGCAAAAAGAGTCATATTCATGGGCTTCCTGCAGGATATCAAATGTAGAAAATCTCATGAGAGCTATTTAGATGTTAGAGATTTAAAGTCATGTGGAGAAACAGGCCTTTGTACTTGCAGAGTATTACCTGTCAGTAGCCATTTTGGGAAGGAAGGCTAGGTCTGTGCTGATACAAGTTATTGGACCTGAAGAAGACCTTACCCTGCTTTTTAGTTGGCAGCACTGCCCCTAGCAATTGACTTCTTTCAGCTATGAGGAGGAAGGTTTGGCAGGGAATAGCCATGTGTACATGTCAGGATTACTTCTTTTGGAGGTCTGTTTGCTCTAATGGATTTCACTCTTCTTTGGTGGTTGAGTGTCAGGTAAGAGATGAATCCCAGAATCATGAGGTGGTGCTTCATATTGCAGTGGCATAGAAGTGTAGACCGAGACACGGAGCTGATGTCTGCAGAAGACCTGGTTTCTGTCTGCAGAGAAAGAAAACCCCTCTCCCCACACCAGTGGAGCATTAGTGAGTTCTCCAGGCTCACACTGCACATTTTGCCATCTGTGTTGAGCTCGGCAGGCATTGCTAAGAGGATTGAATGTGGCTCAGTCAGCAGCAGAGCAAAGTAGATTGCTGCTTTTCTTCCTGATGCTGTGTCTAGCAGATAATGGAGGCCGAGTGCTGTGGAAATCTGTCAGAACCTTCCCGAATAAACACAGACCAACAGTATCTGGGTCTGGTGGCTTCACAGGGGAGCAATGGAGAGGTGGAAAAGCCTCTCCTGATGCCTGCCTGGGGACTGGGTGGCCTGGTGCTGTCCACCCAGGGGGATTTAGTCACCCTGTTCTGTGTCAGAAAGCACGCAAACAGCACAAAGGAGCAAATGCTGTCAAATGAACTAAAACAGTAGAGAGCACTTAAGTGTTTTACATCCTGAACTGTACTGAACAGAGATATTTTCCAAAACTGCAGTTGAGAAAGTTGTCAGGGAGGAGCGTGGCTTTTCCCACTGTCCCTTGAAGAGGTAACTGCCATAAGGCAGGACAGTTTCTGCCGAGTCCCGCTCCATTCATGCCTTCCCTGAATCACATTCCTGTGCACTTAATCACGTTTTGGATTGCACAGCTAGAAACAGGCAAGAGTTTGTTCAGTTGCTTGTCTTCCAAGTCCTGCCTTCGCTGAGAAAGATGTCTGTGCCAAGTTCCAACTTTTAAGCCACTTCCATTTTTAACAGCTCTGTGCAAAAGCATTGCAGCCACACTTGCTTTGGACTTGAGGGAAAAACACACTTACCAGTTTTAATGTACTTCAAAACCCGATGAAGGAGTTGGGTTTATTTTTTAAACAGATCCTTGCTCAAGGGACTTCCCGGCATGAAGTTTTTTCAGTTTTTGTCCTTTGAGGCTTCTGTTTATTGAATCCTTTTTTGTTTTAATGTGTGTTATTTGTGTAAAGAGGATCAGAAATGAAGTGGTGTTAGAGCGTTTACAGCAGGATGCACAGTATTTGCACGCAGCAGTTCCTATAGATCTGTTGTGGGTGGTTATAAGGAAAGTCAAAGCTTGGTCATGTGTCATGTGTGCTCAGAGGGCTCCAGAAGCCCCAAGAGCTCATTTCTGTATTCAGTGTATTTTCCCCTTCTTTAAGATGTCCCATATTGATGATAATACATTTGAAACACAGCGGCTGTAGGAGAGTAGCATCCTTTCTTGGAGAAGGGACATCTGTGCTCCTCGACTTGGCAGCTCTGCTGTCTGCTGACCATGCTGCTGGTCAGCTGTAGTGGGAGGTGTTGAGGTGTGTTTCAGTCAGGTGAAATGACCAAGGCGCTGGTTCACACATTGCTTTGGACTGGGTTCCTGCCTGCAGGGTCCTGAGTCATTACAGAAATTATAGGGGCATCCCATCCCAAGAGACCTTCTGCCTAAGGAAGTAGGGGCAAGGGGCACAGCTTTGGAGGGATGTTGTATGTAGGAAACTATGTGAAAGCTGTATATAATTATAATGTAGCACTTGTTTCGTAGGTCTCTTCAGGAAACAGACTAAATACAGGCAGTTCTCTCGTGTTTCTGCAGTGGGCTTGGAGTGCCCCAGGCATCAGAAGAACGCAGGTCTTGCAATGGTAGAGGCAGCCTCATGTCCTATCACTGTGCCAACCTCCTTAATGCAGGTTCTGCTGCCTCCAGGCTAACTTTAGCAGACCTGATGGGGTGCTCCTGCACTGCCCAGGCAACCCAGAGTCTCAGAGGCTCCTTTAAACTGACAGAAAGGAGGTTTAGATGAGATATGAGCCAGACATTTTTCCCTGTGAGGATGGTGAGGCCCTGGCACAGGTTGCCCAGAGAAACTGTGGCTGCCCCATCCCTGGCAGTGTTGAAGGTCAGGTTGGACAGGGCTTGGAGCAACCTAATCTAGTGGGAGGTTTGGAGGATTGGACCTAGATGAGCTTTAAGGTCCCTTCTAACTCAAACCATACCATGATTTGATGACAGGACAGGAGCATAGAGCTCAGACTTCAGGAGATCAGCATCAGGAGCTCAGACATCATGATGTGCCCCAGCAAATAAATGTGGAAATCATGGGAACTGCTGCAGAAACAATAGCTTTGCTCAGACTTAGCCCAGATCTGACCTGCTGGCACTAATAATCCCATTAGAGCTCAGCTGCTCCCTGCAGAACTGCAAGTGCCATCACATAGCACATCACACTTCTCTTAGAGCCCAGCATCTGTTAGTGGGGCCACCATGTCATGCCAAAGCAGTAGTCAGAATGCAAAATCATCATGTATTCAAGCCTGAACTTACTGTGGTAAGGTAGAGGTGCCATGGGAGCAGTGCTTGAGCTGATAACCACCACCAGATCCGAGCTCTGTCGCATCTTTGACATGAATAAGCTGTAGTGTGGATGATGCCCCAGAGACAGCAGAGTAAGAGCAGTATCTGGGAAGTCTCTAAGCATGGTCTTTGGTTTGGACTGTACCAACAACAGCTTTATTCTACAAGTGACTTAATATGAGAAATCTTGCTTCTTAGCAGTTTAGAAATATTTTTCAAATACCCATCTATATTTGTCCAGTACCCAGGGTTCAGCTTTACAATAAGCTGTCTTTGGCAGCAAAGGCAGCTTAAAACATTCCTTTTCCCGTGCCAATAGTCCCTGCTCCAGCATTTATGTTCATACAGTTTTTGAGGGGTCAGACTACAAATCAGAGCACTGAAATCATCCTACTTATACACAGCATTTCTAGAAAAAAGGTGAAACCACAAGCTCTTGCGACTTACACTTTCATTGACCTTGCATCAGGTCTTCAGGAAATGCCAGTCCAAACTGGTAGAGCCTGGATGAAGTTCCTGAGGTTCATCTTTCTTTAAGCTCCTTGGCCAAAAATAGATAGTGAGCCCCTGTGGGTCAGGGAAGGGGTAGCAGCAGAGACCTGGTAGTTTCTGTAGCAGCAGATCAGAAAGAAGGTTATAAAAGCTGACAAGCAGTGTCTCCCCGGAGGCAGTCATTATTTAGAACCTTGAATTCAGTGCTTAGGTTTATCCCGTAGGAATATTGCCGGTAGGTACTGGTCACCTCAGAAGGTCTCATGGGCAAAGTGAGAGTGGGAGGGTTTTTTTTGTTGAAGATATTCTCCCACTTCCGTGGGTGTTTCTGTCCTTTGTCACTCGCTCATGAGTATTCACTGTTGTGTGTTGGTGGTGTTTTTCATTCCACATAAAAATATCCGCCAAAGCGTTTGTTGCCACATTTCGGCATAGATATTCATGAGCCTGTAGATGTTGTGTTTCCGTTGTGGAGATATCATTAAGATGACTGGAGAGATGTACTACAAGGCTTTGCATTTGTTTTGGCACGATCCAATTTTGCTTGATTTTTGTTTAGTCCCTAAGAAATGTGATGCTGATGATGCATTTGGCAAGGCTCAAAGCTAGAAGAGAGAACTCTGGAATAATTTGGTTTGGAGTGTTCTCTTTGAGCACGGGTTGTAACTGTTTAAATGATTATCCTTGTAGAATCCAGGATGTGAAATACTTATTGCATTCCTGCTGAATTTCATAGCCATGCTGATTCTTCTAAAACAATGTTTTCTTCACTTTGTAGTCAAGGACCTGCTCTAGTATGTAAATAAGCTTAAGTAAGCACAAACAGTGCATGTACACTCCTCCTTCAGGATACAATCCAGCGTAATGCTTAATTCTCCACAACTACTAATTCCTTCTGCTGTGCTGTAGCACTAGGTTGGCACCCAAATCCAACTGTTCAGTGCCATAAATAGTGGATATGCTTAGCTTTTCCATAGCATTTTAATTTTAACCAAACAACATGACCATACATTTTTACATCTTTCTGTGTTACATTGAGTGTGTCCATTTCAGAGACAGGGAAAACCGATACTTTTTTAGACATTCAGGACTATCCAACAAGATGTTGCTGAAATTCAAATGAGAGCTGTTGCCTGTATCTTGGCTGTCACTTGTAGAAAGCATTGCTTCTTGTACACAATCTTGGAAAACATGGCAGGAGCCCATGTAGCAACTGCAGACGCCATAACTTCATCCTGATGGACTGCCTTCACCACACCTCGCAGGATTGCTGTCCGCAGAGCTGACCTGCAGACATTCAATGGAATGGAAGGTGTATAATGCCGTTAATGCCCAGTAATTCAATTGCAGAGAAATTAATATTAAACATGTTCGTGTGTGCATCTGTAATACTTTCTCTCCTATCATTATCCATGCCTAGAAGGGTAATCAAAGCCACATGAAGAACATCTGGATCCAGTGTTGGTTTATATGGCACCTGGCCCTTATTAATAGTAATGAGGAAATGGCAGTTTGGGATTTCTTGACCTCACATGAAATTCATTTCACTGGGCAAAGGTTGCTAACAGATGGCAGCAATTTGGGGCTCATTTCATCATCTGTTACACAGACTTTATTGCTCTGTTTTGGCCCTTTCCTTTGTAAGAAGCTATCCCTTCTTCCACCTCATCTCTTTATAAGGGTTGTCTTTTTCAAAGGGAGTCCTGAAACATCTTGTTAAAGCATGTTATATGCAGCACAAGGATTTAGGTATGGTATGATACAACAAAATGATCCCTTTGAGCATAAATCACTCTTTTACTAACTGTGTTGTAAACTTTTATCTTTTTGAAGTTGGTAGTTTTTTCTGGGTTATTGGCCTCTGTCCAATTTGTTCTTTGTTTCCCCAGCCCACAAATACACTTTTGCACTCCCTCTTTGAGCAAATGAAAGAGCTATGAGGAGACACAACCCCATGACTGTTGACACAGTGCATTGTCTCCAACCAGCATTTGTGTCACTGAAATCTATTTAGAAATGTACCCCAGTGAGCTGCATGCCAGCAAACCCAGTTTTGAAGAGTGCATAGCACCTGTAGAAGAGATTTGCATTTTGGCATCTACCTTGCTGTCATCATCCTTGGAATTGATTCGGTTATCCTTAGAAAACATCCCAGCTCTAGCTACAGAGAGGAGATCTTTGGGCCAGCTTATTCCTAGGTTGGCTGGAAGGTGACCGGATGTCCTCCCTTCTGGGCATGCAGTTAGTTGTCAGATGGGACCATTTGCAGTGCTCCTGAAAGGGTAAAACCTTTGAGGGTGTGTTTTGCTTTACTTTTGGGGGGATTTTTTTTGTAGTTACAGCTGATTTGAAGCATGCTAGAAGTAAGATAAAGAAACACAGAAAATACAGATACAATGCTGCTTAGGATTAAAGAAATACTATGAATTCAAGACCTGGGAAATGATGAGGTTCAATATTTGCTTATTCAGATGTTATGTTAGGCATTATAGTGATAGCTTCCTCTAGTATGGTGATGGCTACTGCATTGCGACAATACATATTTACAACCTAGCTATCAAAAAACTCAAAATACTTCACATAGTCAAACACTGGTGTAAATATTACACTATACTACAGAAATGGAAAAGAAAACACCATACCTGGAATCAATTTATCCTTAGTGCTAGATCAAAATAGTCTTACCTAAGAGCCTGATTATATGAAATATCTGTTCCAGCTGTAGGTTTGGCCTTTCATGATGCTTTCAGACTCAAACCTCTTGGGGGTTTTATTTATCAAAGTGAAATGCAAGTTGTTCTAACTACTAAAATCATCATGTAATCCAAATTAGGTTTAGAGAGAAATGCTTGTATTGTATTTGTGATTTAGTCTGACTACTGTAAATACCCCTACAATTTTGCAAGCTTAAAGCAGATGTGCTTGAATCCACAAAGAATTAAAACTGCAGAGAAACAGAAAATCTTGTTATTTGAACTAATGTCATTTAGGAAAAACCCTGCTCATGTGGGTAATATTTTTCTTTTCTCTGTTGAAATAAGTTCACCAAGTGGGGGCGAAGGGGGTGCTTACTTTAGGAAAGATCTGGATTCAGGTAGTCTCCTGGGACTGAATCAAAATAAAAGCATCAGTGCACCCATGGAACAGTCAAACCGCATCATCTGTACTCATTTGAAAACATGACGTGTTTGCTTCTAGCAGCCTTGGTTCTCCAGATCATTGGTGGTTTAATGCTGTTACTGACAACATTAATGGGTTAATCAAATTAAATAAAATACAGAATTGAAGATCTACATCTTGTAAGTTGGGTTACACTTATGAATGCTCTTGGTATTCATTTGTGTCAAGGTCAGACTGCTGAACATTGCTGCTTGTCCAGGTGTAAGGCATGCCCTGTCTCCACAGGATTGAAGCAATTGTGGCAGCCTCAGTCAGTATTGCCCTCTTGGCAAGATCAAGCTGCCAAATTCTTAGCTCCAGTTATTTCTTTCACAGATTTCTGCAGTCTTTCTGATCCACTGATGTGCAGCCTCCGTAGTTGGCTTTGACCTATTGGAGCTGGATGCTGACAGTCAGGTTCATGCCAGCCCAGCCTGTATCTTAGAATTATCAAATGACAGAATGGTTTGCATTAGAAGGGACCTTAAAGCTCATCCAGTTCCAACCCCCTGCCATGGGTAGGGGCACCTTCCCCTAAACCAGGTTGCTCTAAGCTGCATCCGACCTTGCCTTGAACACTGCCAGAGATGGGGCAGCCACAGCTTCTCTGGGCAACCTGTGCCAGGGCCTCACCACCCTCACAGTAAAGAACTTCTGCTACTATCTGATCTTATCTCAATCTGTCTCCCCTCTGTTAATTTAAAGCCATTCCTCCTTGTGCTGTCCATACAGGCCCTTGTCAAAAGTCCCTCTCCAGCTTTTTTTGTCAGCCCTTTTAGGCACTGGAAGCTGCTCTGAGGTCTCCCTGGAGCCTTCTCTTCTCCAGGCTGAACAAGCCCAGCTTTCTCTGCCTGTCTCCATAGCAGAGGTGCTCCAGCCCTTGGAGTGTCTTCATGGCACTCCTCTGGACTTACTCCAAGAGCTCCACATTCTTCTTATATGAGGGGCCCCAGAACTGGACATGGTACTTCATAGATTCCTTTACACATCTCTTTTCCTTAGTATAGGAAACTGGAAACCTTTGGTTCACAAATATCCCACTGCCGACATTGGTAGAACTTAATCACCTTGATATCAAGGATATCAAGAATCTTCACCATCCATTTCATATTCAAAGTCTTATTTCCATTGTCAAGAATGATTGCAGACAGTATGTCATCTGTGACATCAGGAGTTGCCTCATGGTATCATCACCTCCTTTGACTGCAGGAGTAGCCTTTGGCATCAGGAGGAAACAGACAGGAGCTCTGAGCTCCATTGTGTCCAGCCTCCCTATCAGGGACACAACTGCCAAAGCTCTTGGTAGGTTTATAGCACAATTGCTTGATGTGGTTGTATGTCTAGAAAGTCTTTCCCAGCCCTGTACTACCCTAAAAAGCAGCAGGTAACTGAAGATCATTAGAAGAATTTATGATTTTTAGAGACTGTTGATAGTTTCATCATCAGTGAAGCCTCTGAAGAGATTTCATAGTGCGGATGTTGTCCAGCCGTGCTGCTGGCCCCCAAGTTACCCACATTCAAATGGCTGGAGCTCAGAGCTAAGCCTGTCTGCCAGGGCTTGTGTCCGTACCACAAGGAAACCCCTTTGCTGAAGGGCACCTTTAAAGGCTGGTGACCACAAAGGCCCAGTTCTATGTCTCTGTCTGCAAGCAGCCAGGACACAATAGACCGGCCCAGGTTTTATTTAATCTGGAAAAGGGTGATTTTCTTCCTCTTAAAGCTAAGGTGGTAATGAAGGACATAAGGGAACTCTCAAGGCAGCTGGGTCAGACAGCAGGAGATAATTTGGAATGAAGAGCATCATGGAATGATGATGTACAACATCAAGGCTTCAGGCATTTGGTTTTGCTAAGAAAAGGAGTATGGGAAATAGTCGAGATCGTTAAGGAGCTGGTGTTTATCTGTGGACTGTGTGTGCCAGTGTGCACTGTGCACTGCCTGTCTGACGTCTCAGCTCCCTGCTGCGGTCCCCACAGGCCATTGGCTCAGGCAAGGCAGCACTTGCTGTCACAGCATTGTAGGCAACTGCTCCTCTACCCACAGGGAAAAACCTAAAATACAGCAGAGATCATCAGTCTGTGTCATCAGCCGCGGTACATGCTGCTCAGCTGACAGCTCTGTGAATTGGATGCTGTTTTTGTGAACCATCTGAGAACGAGGGAGCATGAAATTTAAGAAACCTCACTGCTCAGCCCGTGGCATCAGACACGAAGGGGCAGAAGCCGTTGCCTGTGCCTCCCGTATCCATTTATGTGCCAGTCTGTGCTTCTCATGATCCTTCTTCTCTCAAGTGATGCTTCTTGCATGAACCTGTTACAAAAAAGCATATGCTTGCTGCTGTAGATAGGAACTAATGACAGTTTTTATTCCTGGTGGGTTTTTTTCACTTGAAGAAGGAAGAGAGCTTTTGGGACTGGGTTGGGTTTTTTTATGTTTGACCCAAAAAGATGCAGAAAAAGATGCCTCTGTCTCAGATTCAGGGTGGTAATGCTTGTTTTGTTTTTTATTGTCCTCCAGCTCATAAGCGATATGGCTGGAGTATAACCTATTCTTAGTTTCTTATGTAAACTCCTGGAAAATCTGAGGAACAGATCATATTATCATCATAGGGAATAAAATCTGTAGGGACTGGTCTGCTCTCAGTCAGCAGAAATTTCCTGTCAATCAGAAGCACACCACTTAGATTTGACCCCAGCCATCACTCTGTGTTCTGTGCAGGGGACACAGGATGGTTCATCATCCTGCACATCGTGCTTCTCATGGTCAGCTAGATGATCAACCTGGGAGTCTTCCACTGTAAAACACAACCTAGAGGGGGAGAAGCTGTATGGGCTGTTCCTTGGGCCTCACTCCCTTGCAGTGACAGGACTAAGCCTTTCAGATTATCTCCCTTCCTTTTGTGTCTTTTTGCAGCTCACTGAAAGGCCTCAGCATCACATCAGAGGCTCTCGTGATGCATCGTGTTCCATGTTTGTGTGTTATTAATTAGTTCACAAGCCACTCCTTCCAAAGATCAAAAGAGCCGCGCCAGGACACAAGGAGCTTGCTTTTAAAAACATGCCTCCAGCAGCTGTAAGGCAATTGAGCATCCCACTGCCTTTTTCTAAACCTTGGTTTGCATCTCAACAAACTTGGGAGAGCAGTTCTTCAATCTCAGATTCACACAGCAGCTGATGCTTCTCCTATTCATCTAGAGTGGATTCCACTTCCTTGTATTTCTCTTAGATCTAGTAAATCTTTCACTTTTTACTAAAGGTGTAAGTCCAATTTACTTTTTATCAGCCTGGGAAAGCATGCCCATGGGATTTGCACTGCCACATGCTCAGAAGAAAGAAGCCAGTGCTTATCCTGCCCTTGCAGGGGCTGCTGAATCCGTGTGAATTCCAAGAGCATCCTTCCCATTGTTCGTTGCCTAAGCCCACAGCTAATGTGGGCATTTGCCCTGTGCCGGGAGCAGTGTCTCAGCCATGCCTGTGCTGGGGAGTAGAGAGAAGATTCCTCCTGTCCCATGCATGAGCACCCACCCCGAGACCCAGCCTCCTCCCAGAGTGGCACTTTCAGTAGGTAAGTAACCATCCTCTCTTCTTCATCCAGGGATGCTGCCACTGTAAGAGCAGTGACCAGGATGGCTGTACTCACCAAGCCTCTGAGCATCACTAGTATTACTGGGCAGGGGGGAGGAGGAGGAGGAATGAGGGGTCTACTGCAAGCAAACCATGATGAGGCGGCTTTACCAGCTCTTCTCTATGTCATCTCCTCACGCTTTTCTGCTTTTTGTGTAGGCCATTGCCTGTGGAGGCACATACCGAGGAGTAACTTCACGAGCAGATCATTTGATGAGGTTATTCATTCGTAAAGTATTTGCAGCACCCGTGCGTGGCAAGGCTTACAGACAACTAATCTGCATTTCTTAGTGCTTCTTGTAAGGGCCAAATATGTTAAAAAAGGATGACAAATCCTCGGGAATTTTATAGGTAGCACACTTCAGAAAAGTAGTGAAAGTTGCTAAGTAACCAGCTGCTGCTTACCTATGAAAATTTATAAGACCGTGGCTTCAAAGAGTGTGGAAATGACTAGTTACCGGCAGTGTATGCCTTCCATTTTCTGTATAAGACAGAGATACTTAGCCAAAGAACTACAGATTTTAGCACAGCACAGCAATTTTTCTCAGTCCCTAAATAAATATTTATTTGTAATCGCAGTCTTCCTGAAATGGGTTTAAAACATTTGTTTTGATCATCTTCTACAGAAATTCATAATGTTACATTAGCAGTGAGATATGCTTCCCTTAAACTGCATTCCTCATTGTGTTGTAGCCTACTTGTCAAACACTTCATTTATGTTTTAATCTATTTTAACAACTTTACAGCTATTCAGAGGAAATATTTAGATACAGAAATCAAACCGTGTACATTTTTTAGTATTCAGTGTTTAGATTTAAGTTTATTGAGAGTAAAATCTGTATTTCTGTGTCCTTGTTAAGACTGTATTGATTGTGCTGGTCTGCCGGTGAATGATACATCTTCCTAATAATCTTTTTTTTTAGTCCATTGGCTAATATGAACATCACCACCGTTTAGCAGACTTAACTTCTGAAGGAGAAGACTGGAGCCTTGAGCAGTGCCTCGCTCATAGTGAGGTTGATGGTATTGGCTTTGTGGCACTGCACAGGACCCAAACACATGGGGTTTTAAGCTAGTTCATTGGAGAACTTTCAGTCTTAGTTCATTGGGTCTTCGGCTGGTTCATGAGGCTAGTTCTCATTGGAAAAGGACTTCTGACAAGGGCCTGTAGGGATAGAAGAGGAGGGAATAGCTTTAAACTGACAGAGCAGATTTAGATGAGGTATTAGGAAGTTCTTCCCTGTGAGTCCCTAGCACAGGTTGCCCAGAGAAGCTGTGGATGCTTCATCCCTGGAAGTGTTCAAGGCCAGGGTGAATGGGGCTTAGAGCAACCTGATCTAGTGGGAGGTGTCCCTGCCTGTGGTAGAGGGATTGGAACTAGGTGACTTTTAAGGTCCCTTCTACCCAAAACATTCTGTGATATGATCATGATATGATCTTTCTTTTAATCTTCAACACATGGAAGTTTCTCAATGGAAGAGTGGGTGAATAAGCAAAAGCTTTGTCTACAGTTCTTGAAAACACCAAAGGAGCACATGAGATTTCTTAGTCCCCATTTGTGGACTCTGTAGAAGTCATCTCCAGACCCTGATATTGATGACTGTGCTTCAGTTACACGAAGCAGCACCAAGACTGTGTGACTACTCCCCACAATGATACCAGTGTTACTTTCTTGACGTTTTCATTGCATCAGACCCCAAAAGGTAATATCTGAGAACTTTTCACAGATTCAGCTAGGGACAGCTAGCCAAAGGGGGATCAAGTTTCATTACGTCTTGACTGTTTGAGCCCAAATAGGCATAGTACCCTTCCCAACTCACCTCCTGGAGAGTCTCTGCAGTTCATCAACGCTGTTGGTTGCAGACTGAGTGCACATCTCTCTTGTGAATAATGCATTACTTTTTCACATTGCCAGCAGTTCCCAGTGCCTGCCCTGCAAGCAGCATATGGTATAGCCTTCATGTGCTCCCTGCTCATGCTGGCCTGAGTGCCCTGTTTCATGGCCAGCACTGGAACACGTATGTGTAGCCACAGCTTGTATTTCTAAATTAGTCATGCCTGTTTCAGCCATTTCCATGGCAGAACACAGGACTGTGCTATTTTGGCAGTAGGTTAGGCTATAGCAACACCTGCGTTGGCAGTGTTCATCACCAGCGCAGATCTTCCAGAGCACAGTCTCCTGGGTCCTTGAGGACTGCATAAAATGTTGGGAAAGTGTTCCAGGAAATTATGGAAGCCATGAAGAATTTAGATATTTTCCCGAGTTTTCTGTCCTCGCCCACATTCTGTCTTCATTGGCTCCCTCTCCTTTTTTCCGACAAACTCAAAAACCTTGAGCCACTTTTTATAAAGGTCCTGCAAAAAACTTGAGTGCTCTGTTGCTTTTACACTTCCTCTCTGACAAGACAGCCATGGTTTTAAACAACAGATGAACAACCTTGTAAATCCATTCAGTGTTTTCTCTGCTGTCAGCGTCTGAAACTGTATCTTTAATTAATGATTAATTCTCAGATGCAGTCAGTAATTGTTTCCATCACCACCCCACATCAGTCTCCCCCTGGGATGACTCTATACCTTTTTTCCTCTGCATACGTCAGTGAAGTCTCAAGGGCTCAATTTGGAACTAGAATTAATGTTCTCCTCCTTCAGCCCATTGCCACTGTGGGTCCCTTTATGAGCATGTACACACCATGACTTGTAGCAGTTACATAGTCCTCTTGGCAAGTGGTGATCCCTGCTGCAAATTGTTAATGGTCCTTCGTCCTCCCTCATGTGCTGGCTCTGAAGATCTCTGGATGATTCTCCTGTAGGTGGGAGGGATCTCTGGAGGTCCCCGGTCCAGCCTCCTGCCTGGAGGAGGTCCAGCTGGAGCAAGTTGAACAGCTTCCTTCCCTGGCTCTGCTCACTGCTAACACACCCCAGGAGGTGGTTGACCTTTGCTGCAAAGGCATGCCACTGGCTCCTCTTCCATGGAGTTTGGCTTGCACCTTCTGCAGCAATGATGGGCAGGAGCAATGTGTCAGGGAGGCTGGGAGCCCAGCTTTGGACTTTTTTCCCTACAGCAAATTCATTTGTTGACTCAACATAGCATTACCCTGTAGTGAGTAATACCTATAATAAGTGCAGTATAACAACCCACATTCTCGTGGTTGGGCGCCTTGCACATCTTCCTGGAGATACATATCTCTCTTAAAGCCTGATCTAGTGGAAGGTGTTGGACTGAGTGATCTTCAGTGTCCCTTCCAACCCAAACAGTTCTGTGATTCTATGATAAATATAGACCTTCTCGTGCTGTTGTTGGGACTGGTCAGATAAAGTCTGAGCCAAACCATGAAACAAATGCAGGTGTTTACTGGGTCTAAAAGAAGAGTTTTGGCTTGAGAAGTCTCTTTTCTGGATGGCTTCCTTCAAGCTTTATTGAATAACATGAGTTGCAAGCTCAGAGAAATCGGATTTTTCAGTAATTGTGTGATACTGTAAGAAACTGTTTTCTCTTTGAAAGTAACAGTATTCTGTTAGTGCATTTTTGTCATTCATCTTTTTCATGAAACAGGTGGTTTTTTCCTCAAAGCAGCCTTTTTTAGGTGACTGAAACATTTAAATTCCTCAAGAAAACTACTCTACCATTGTTTTTTATGCACTACTCCAAGTTTGTGTTGTCTAAACATAGAAAATGGAAAGGATTTTTGTTTCAAAACATCCTCAAGGCTGGGAACTTCACTCTTCAGTGAATACTTTTGTGCTCAGAAGACATTTCAATTTGCATAGCAAAGGTTCTCAAATATTCAGAAATGTCAAAATCATGGTGCACATACAGATTTTGTTGTGCTCTTCAGTTCACACACCACACCTCTTCTGTGCACTAGACGATAGGCAGTATGGACATAGAAAATGTGTGAGATTGGAGTTCGCACATTGAGCAGTCCCCTTCCCAAGCCTGTGCTCACCGAGACGGATGATCAGCTGTGTGACTGCACTGTGCCAGAGCTGGCCCCGAGCTACGCAGGCTCACAGGGAGGCAAAGGATGGGCACAGTTTCTCAGGGTGCTGGGGTCCCTGATGTCCCAATCCAGAAGACCCTTGGCTCTCTGGCTGTACTGTGTACAGGATTGATGGTGGTATCTCTTGGCTTTCTAAGTCTGGTGTAGACCCATACAGGCTCCCTCTTGCCACCTAAATTTCTTGCCCAAAAGTTCAGAAGTCCATGTTGGAAATTAATCTGAGGGGGCCATGGACTCCTAAGGTGAGTGGCTTTTTAATCATCTAGTCTGACATTCTTTTTATCATAGGACATTTGACCTGGTTAATTCAGGTCTTGAGTCCAGTAAAATTCCATTCTGTGTTAAATTGTTGAGCCAGAAATGTCTCTGACATTGTTATGAAAACATGATGACACAAAGGATCCACTGGTTTGCGTTCCAAGTTATCCCACTGCTGCATCACATGTTGTTGAAAAACACCTTGTCTCCATTCCAGGATGTACGTATCTGGCTTCAGCTGGATTTGATTTACCTTTCCTTGCTGGATTAAACATGTCTGGTACTCTGTTTTCATCCTATGAATGTATCTACCTACTTTGATAATAAAGTCAGCTATTAATTACCTTTTGGATGATCTAAGAAGGTAGAAGTCTCACAGTCTTCTCAAATCTTTAACTAATGCCTCCATTTGGCTTTTCTTTCTTCTGAGCACCTTTTCCTCCAGACTCTCCCTTTTACAATATGGTCTCTCAAAGTGCTTCGCTCAAGTATTCTAATATCATCACCATTAGTACCCTCGGTATGTACTGGCTCCACTTTAGACACAGCAGCCCACTGAATGATCATCAGTTATAATCCTTCAATTTCTGGCTATTGCACTCTCCTGTCAGCTGCTTCTATTATTTTGCCTTTTTTTAACGTTACACTAACTGACGATAGCTATCCAATCATTCTGCTTTTCCTTTTTAATATTATCCAGGAAAATGCTAACCATCTGGAGCTTCCCTGTTACTTCAATATTTATTAAAAAGGGGTATCAGTAGGCCAAAACTCTCTTCAAGCAATTCTGCAGGGACTCTGAGGCTCAAGTTATCCAGCCTGCTGCCTTTAAAAATAAGTATCCTCAGAGAACTGTGCGTTGAATACTGAAATCCTGTGCTATAATCAAGCATAAAACCTGGTCCCAAAACAATGGCAGCTTTCCCCAGCATCAGTTATTTCATCTTCATTCACCATCCTGAAGTCCGGGCGGTGATCTTGTGTTGGGTATGGTGCACTTTTTAGAAGAAAACTCATTTCTAGCCTTTCTAAACACCAGCAGGGTTCCAAGGCAACCTCGTGCAAACCCATCTCGAATTTAAATCCTCCAAAACGGTGCAATGTCACTTCTGCACTTTGCGAGTAGGTGCTTACAGCAGAGCTCATCTCGCTCCTTCGTTTGCTGTGGTATTTAATTCCACTCTTCTTCTGTGTCAGTTATCTCATGGATCCATTACATTTGAGCTCCTGCAGTTATGGGATAGCGTTATATCTAAAGAAAAAATATTTAAGAAGATGTGCCACCACCTGCACACGTCTTTGTCTCTGTATGTTCTTCACCTTTCCAAAACAGGAAAAAGCTGTATTTTCATATGCTAAGCACACAAATTCGCTGTGATCACGGAGTCAAGCACCATCTTGTGAACCACGAGTTTTGAGGGGTTTTGCTGCTTCTTTGGACTTGTGCTTTTAGGTACCCAAAGGGCTCTATATTTCCATGTGTGAGTTTTCACAGCACTGTTGTCCATAGGTAGCAGTAATGCTTTTACTTTTGCTGAGGTGGAAAACAGAGTTTGGTCTCGCCCCTTTGTCTCCTTTCCCATTCCAAATTCATTTTTCTGGAACAGGACTTGCAGGATCATATGGATTGTTCTGCAGGTTGTCTTGTCAGTATTTTGGATGTTAGAGTAGAGGTGAGGTCATATTAATGGTAATACCTTCAAAGCCCTGGGGCTACTTATGTGACTGTGCTGTCCTGGTAATTAGTACTTATCCGGAATTAGTAACTTGTACTTGCTTGGTCATCAGTGACTAGTTGCCATCCTGTAGGCATCTGTATGCCTAGGCATAGGAAACCCTTGCTTTGTTGTGCGTGAGCGTACCCCATAGCATTTCTATTCTTCTGAGCCTCCAGTTCATGTGTAATATCTGCTCTGCCTCTGTATTAATGATTCATCCTAACCTTTATGTCATCAGGAAGTTTCATTAGAGTGTGGTTATTTTTGTGCACATAATTAGAATATTAAATAGATGAATCCCTGAGGAATTCCTCTTGTATCCTCCAGCCTGCAGGTTGTCTTTCAGCAGAACCCATTTTCTTCTCACTTTTACAGCGATACAGAGCCACAAATCATAACCCTGCCTCACTAGTTGACCTGTGCTGACAACTGTTTCAGAGAACAAAACCAAATACCAGGTTTATCTCCTGCAACCTGTTATTGCATGGTGCCCGGGGCAGATTCCTCACTAGTTCATTTTCTGAGCATCATCTAACAACTCTGTGTTCTGGCTTGAAGATTTCACGCTTCTGCCTCATGGTCACAAGTTGACAATCCATCTTTTCAGCTGCTCACAGCTTGTTTCCCTTATCTTTCTCTTTGTTGTGTCTTTGGCAATGGTTATCCCATCAGGCTCACCAAAAGGCCTTTACCCTTTGCATGCAGTGTTTAAGCTATGCTTCTAGATGTCTATCTTCCTGTCTAGCATGGCCCCCAGAAGCTGGAAGCTTTAGGAAGGTTTTTTTCTGGAATGTGAAAGGAGAGCACAGCTCATCCAGGGTTACAAAGGTACTTCTTTGTTGTCACTACCTGTCATGCATTTAGACAGAGCTGTGGTTCATGTCCAACTTTCTTGCAAGTCACATGCCTTTGCCTGCTTAGAGACTCATGTGCAAACTTGTTTATATACCGTCTTTTTAGCTTTGTGCTCTTATTACTCGGGAAGAATTTCACCAGTGGCTTTAAAAGCTGATCATGTTCAGAGACCCATTAGTTCTGGTTCTTATCGCAGAATTTCTTTAACTGTGTGGATTCCATCATCACAGTGCCTATATCCTGCCCAAGAACCACCACAAGTGATGCTTCCCTCTCCTTAAGAGCCATTCTGTGTGGAGGGAGAAGGACCTTAATCTTGAGAAGCAAGATGTCAGAGGTGAGTGCTGGGCTACAACTTGCTGATTATTGTAGCCTCCAGATGTGCCCCCTTCTGCTGCTCAGTGGTGACATGGTGTAGTGGAGCGTTTGGGCTGGTCTGTGGCCACTTGCTTATAGGTAGCCACAAATGATGAGAGGCACTTTGATCAGGCTGCATGTTCACAGAAGAGGTTGGTGTGAAGCCAGAGCTGCAGGAGAGGTGTTTTCAACAACCTGCTTTGTTGAGCATGAGTTCCCAATACAAGGTTTTGATGTTTTCTAGGGGAAATGGCTTCTCTCCCATTAACAGCAGTCATGGATACACACTCGTTACACAGCTGCCTGCCATGGTATAACCGTGCTGAGACAGTTACGGATCACCATCATAATTCTGGTAAGGCAGATCTCCCCAGGGAAGTAGTGGACTCCCCAGTGTTGGACACGTTAAGGTTCAGTTGAACAGGGTGCTTGGCCACCTGGTCAGGTCATGCTTTGCTTAGAAAGGTTGGAGCAGATGATCCCTGAGATCCCTTCCAACCTGGGGTTCTATGAGTCTGTACTCTGCCTTCTCAGCTTGGGCGGACTTTTCTAGCCGGGTGTTTTTAACAGGAGGGAACTTGGACCCGAGGCACTTCACGTTTTCCCTAGCAGTGTCTGCAGAGCAGAAATCCCAGACCTGCCACCGCAGACTGAGTCTCTGGTGTTTGGTCTGGATGTTCCCAGCCTAAAGATGTTTTGTGACCCCCTGCAGACCTCCTGGGCTGGTGCTGTGGGATGGGGCCCGGCCTGGGGCGGCTCTTCCACCACTCTTGCATGGAGGAGTTCTGCTCACCCCTGGAAACACTGTGCAAAGCTTTCCAGCCACGTTAGTGATGCTGATGAGCTAAAGGGATAAAAGTGCCAGCTGAGAAGCCTGAAAACAAAACTCGAATGATTTTGAAAGGTAACGCTTGCTTTTAGTCTTTGTAATACAAGTCATCCAGGGAATCGGATGGGAATTGAAACTGTAGGAGTCCTGGGAACGGCTGCAAGTGAGAGCATGGAGCGGTGGGGCGGGAGGCAATGCTGGATGCGGGGAGGGGAGCAATCTGGTACATATTGAGTGCAGTGACAGGATCCCCACATGAGGCCCCGCTGGAAGGGGCAGCAGCACATGCCCCATAACTGTGGAAATGGCGGATGAAAGCAAAAATGTCAGGCTTTGAAAGGAGCTAGGAAAAAGGAGGCATTCTGTGTGGTAACCAAGATTTTATTGTTTCCTGATCCCTGCTCTATGTCCCACAGCTGGGGGGATAGGGAGGAATGAAAACAAACAACGTTTCGTGAATGGAGGGGTTCAAACAGCTATCTCGTACTCAGCATTGCTGGGGATTGAGCAGACCTGTTTGTGTGGGGATTTCATAGCGGTGGCCAGGCTCCTCTGCAGCCGGCAGCAGGAGGCACTTCCCTCCCCACCCAGAAAAAGCCAAATGATAGCAAAGTGTAGGGAGGGCATCGTCGGGATGGTAACGGCCATGAAAAGGGAGGACCTGCCAATACTCATCCTGTCTGCTTTATTGTACCAATAAAAGCAGGATTTGGTTGCTCCGTGGTAACTGCTGGAAAACATGGATTCTTCTAAATCTGACCAAAGGAAAGTCAAGTGGAACGTTCTCACCTTTCATAGAATCTTAGAACCATAGAATAGTTTGGGTTAGAAAGGTCCTCAAAGCTCATCCAGTTCTACCCTCTGCCACACCTTCCACTAGAGCAGGTTGCTCCAAGCCCCATCCAGCCTGGCCTTGAACACTGCCAGGGATGGGGCAGCCACAGCTTCTCCAGGCAATCTGTGCCAGGGCCTCACCACCCTCACAGGGAACAACTTCTTCCTCATATCTCAACTTGCCCTCTGTCAGGTTAAAGCCATTCCCCCTTGTCCTGTCCCTACAGGCCCTCATCAAAAGCCTCTCTCCAGCTTTCTTGTTGGCCTTTTTAGGCACTGGAAATTGCTCCAAGGTCTCCCCAGAACCTTCTGTTCTCCAGGCTGAACAACCCCAGCTCTCTGGAGCCTTTCTCCACCTTTTATCGTAATCCAAGGAGAATCATCCTCATTGCTCTTCCCCTTTATAAGACACAGTGTTTGGTTCTGCAGGGAGCGTGCATGGCTCTGCTATGTGATTCGCCCTGCCCGATGTGCAGGGAGGAGGCAGGGCAGCCTGTGCAGCCATCTCTGTTAGCAGTGCCATGAAGATTCTCCCCAGCTTTGATGGGTTTGAAAATACTTCCCAAAGCAGCGCCAGTAAAGCTGCATAGAATAGCTGTCCTGAAGGCACGGGTTATCTGTGTGTTAGAATTAAAGCTGAAAAAGCAAATTGTAAAAAAAGAGCTGAGTAATTCACGACTGTTGCCAGAACAGCAGTGGAAATAAGGTTGAGGCTAGATGTCTCCCGCTTTGGCAGAAGGATGTGCCGAGCCCTGCCCAGCTGCCGCAGGATTAGCTGCTGGCTGGGCTGGTGGCTCTGCCGGTTCCCGTGGCACTGCCTGGACCAAGGTCACTGTTGTGGGGCCCTACCCTTGGGATGGGAAGCGGGGACTCTGGAAAAGCGGTTTCAGTTTAGCACTAATGACCATAGCTGTGCTGCAGCCTGGCAGTGTCAGCCTCTGCGGCACGGCCACACAGGGGTTTCGCGAGCCGCCAGCCCCCAGCCTGGCACACGGCTCTCACCCGCAGCCAGAGCTGGAGCTGTGGCCAGGAGGGGGGAGCCACCTTTTTCCCAAGCAAACTAGCTATTGATTAACAGTGTGATTTAAAAACAAAGGCTGCTCCGCGCACAGCATTGGCCCCTTCTCCTCCCCTCCGCGTGCCCCCCGGCACGCTCAGCCTCCCCGCCAGATTGCCTGTCTCACAGCCCACGCAGTATCATAGATGGGTGGTTTTGTGTATCTAATCTAATTATGTGATTTTTGAACAATAAAATGCAAACCTTTCAGTGCGATGGGCAATGGGCTGTCTAATTACCCCGCCGGCTCTGCCTGGCCCTTACACTGCACTGCTGGGTTTGATAGTGGGCATCACTGGGGCAGCACCTCTGAAAAGCCCAGCACTGACAAGCAGAGATTCAAAATAGAGCAAGCTTGGTCCAGAGGCTGGTGTTTGTATATTTGTAACACATTCCCCCATGCCTGCCCACATGCTCTCTATATATAAATTGTTTATTTTATATAGGTAGGTGCATACATCCATAGGTAGATGTTGAGGTGCAACAACACACAGTCTCTGCAGAGCACTTTTCTTGCGCTCTTTGTTTGGGAGCAACGTGTGCATCTGCAAGTGGGGAGCATGATGTGATCCAACAGGCTGCAGTGGGATGGGGGTCCTCACAGCTGCTGCCCCACATTGGGGGACCGAGGTTTAGGGGAGCGAGCATCTCTCCTCTCTTCCTCTGTTGCCATGAAAACAGCCCTGCCTTAGGTTTTAGTCAGGGGATTTTATTAACGCTTCAGAAAGGTCATTAGCCTACCCGACTAATAAGCCTTTCATGTATTCCTTGATGTGATTGTTCTTGGAGAAGGGTGGCAGGCAGCATGAGGCCTGTCGGAGCCAATAGCCCTGGCTGATGTGCCACAGAGGAGAGTAAAATTCAATTTTCCTACAAGAATAAGAAACAGGGCCGATTCGTGGGGGCTCTGATTTAGTGACCTTATTTTCTGTTTTAAATATTTCCCTCAAAGAGCTTTTACAGAGAGGGGGCTGAATTATTTTTAGCACACACTTCGATCGAGCTGGAATTATTCAGGCAGCAACAGCAATAGTTCCATTTGCAGCACTGGAAGGATTTTTCTTCTCTGTTCCTGGTTAACATAAACAATTTTTAAATTACTAGTAAAAAGGAGAACTGCAAATGGCAATACAGACCCACATCCTGGAGAAAGAGCTTGTAGGGAAATTACAACCCCCAATGACTGCAGTCGTGATATTCAGTTGTATGAAGGGCTGTGGAGCAGGAATGGGGAGAACGGCTCCAGTGGTGTCCCAGGAAAATGAGATTTGGCTCCTGCAAAGCTGCGTTGTTGTCCTGCGGTTGCATGAGTGTGCTTCCAGCACCTACACAGCCCCTCTGCAAGAGCTACAAGGACAAGACCCAACGGTCTTTCTTACACCAAACCGGCTTAACAGCATTCCAATTTTTATCACAGGGTAAAGCAATTCAAGTAAATGTGTATTAGGAAAAAGCTGCAAACAGTGAGCATCTCCTTCATAGTTCTTTGCGGACCTACTCCAGAGCGAACTCCAGTTTTCCTCCTATAGAGCCAGAGCAGCGTAGGCTCCATTAGCCTCATGCAAAGCAGTTCTAAATTTGGTGGGAGAAATCTTCTCCAAGATCAGTTGTCAAGGTTTTTGTTTTTTTTTTTTTGTTAAAATAGAAAGATGTGTAAATTGAAATTCCTCTATAGTTCATTATTTCTGTCCTGAATTAATTACTATTCAGCCTTCCTGTGATGGACTTGGCTTTGCTCTTGTCATCAAGCAGGAGGAGGTTGCTGAGGCTTTAGAGATAGGGACGAGAATTCAAAATTATCCTGAAAAATTGCAGAAATATTTGGAAGAAAATAGAAATTGGATTTCAGTATGTACAAAGGAGTGTATGAAGAGCGCATAGGGGAAAATCAGCTCAGCAAATATGAAATGCAAAGCAGCTGGAAGAGCAGCCATTGTGCATAGAAGCACCTGGGGCAAAGCATGTATCAGTCAATACTCTTATGGGATTAGATTACTTTGGGATTCCCCAGACCCACAAACCAGCCTCGTACTCCACCAGCCCTCGCTGTGGTCCCAACAGAAACAGGAGGTCCGCTTCTGTGTTCCAGCCCTCCAAAAAGATGCAGCAGATCAGTGAGGGAGCTCATCTGGACTGAACTGCTGGCTCACAACAGGGCTGAAGGCCTGGCATTGTTTACCTGGAGAAGAGGGGACTGAGAGCAGATTTAGACGGCTTCAGACACAGGGAAGGTCACTGTGTAGCGGAGGGAACTGCAGTTGTCCTCTCCCTGCAGGGCTACGCCATGCCATGGGCTCCACTTGCTGAAAATTCCCTTTAGGAGTTTCATTTAGACTTTAGGAAAATCTGAAAAAAGAGGTATGTAAGAGCATGTCAGATAAACATTTGTCAGGAAAGGATTATGATCCAGCTGTAACGCAGAGGGGTGGATGAGGTGTTTTCTTACAACCTCAATTTCCTATGACTCTATTCATTTCTGTGTCAGCAAATGCCTTTTCCCTGCGCCTCACCTTTGTATACAGTAGCTTCCATAACTCTTGTTTGCTGAAATTACAGTAAACACGAGGTTTTGTTTCCTCATTGGCAATAGTTGTGAAGCTTTTTGTAGCTTTCCAACACATTAATTCTACAGTAGGCTCTAATGGAAGAGGGGCTTCACATCCGCATTAGGTATGTCCATGCACACAAAGGGTTTGCTTTTGCTCCAGCAGTGGGAACAGGCAGGGCACTGCCTGAAAACCGCAAAGAAATGGGGAAGGCAATGACAGAAGGGGTCAAGGTGGAGGAGGACGTGCAAAGGACATGGCTGTGGCAGGAGAGTCAGGGCTTGGGCAATGCATTGCGCTGATGACCAAACCCACATCACCCTCAATGGGACCTACCCTTCGATGGCACATTTATTGACAGTCATCTTTTTCTGACTCTGTGCAGGGTGTGCTTTGCTGCTGCTGCCTACTGCTCACTTTCTTCATCAGAAAGTCACACATTACTAAATCAAATGCCTTACGAAGGATATTATTTCTCCATAATTATACTCGTCAATAACACTCATAATCTTCTCAAGGAAGGAAATCAAGTGTTATTTGGCAAGGCCTGTTTCAGCAAAACCAACTTGTCCAACATCCGCTATGATTCTGTCATTTATTTCTCATCATTAAAAACTTCTGGGTTTCTTGGTTTATTGGAGTGGCTGTTGGCTGAGGGCTGCTGTCTGCCCAACCTGCCTGTGGTACTCCATCATATTCTGTGTAGTAAAATACTTGCACTCTTCAGGACTCATAAATTTCCCCAATATTTCAAGACATTTCTAAACAAAATTAACCTCTGTGCAATGAGCATCTAAGCTCATTTTCAGGCTCCTCAATGCTATTTATTAGCTGTGTGTTGGCTCAGCCCCAAAATGAGCAGAGGAATGAAAGGGCATTGCGGCTTTCAGGTTGTGTATATGCATGAAATTTTAAACACAGAATGATGTAGGCTAGAGAGATGACCTACACGTCCATGAGAAGAATAACTTAATTTCCTACTTGACAGAGTTTTTGGTGAAATATACAGAAGGCATATTTTTTCTTCCTTTCTACATAATATTCTTTGGTCACAGTACATGCGGTAACGTCAGCAGAGATTACTCTGCCCATTTGAGGAGGGTGGTGTCAATGTTATTCAAAAACATGGGAAATATAGAGGGCCTGAGGGGCTGAACAAGAAACAAGTCATTGAGAAAACCAAAGGCAGTGTGAGGTCTGGGGGGCCCAGCCCAGTATGCCCCTGCCAACCCCCAACATGAGGAGAACACCTGGATGAGAAGAGAGGGGCTTTTGTTTCCAAAAAAGCCCTGGCAGCATGGAGAAGAGCTTCCAGTGAATGTTCATTTAAAGTGAATATTATAAAAGCTCTTCAGTTTAAGCCCCATGATACTTGACGTGAGGAAGCCGGGCTCAAGAGCCATTCCGTCATTTTTAAGTAAAGACAAAGGAAAGCACGTTAAATGTGAATTAGACGTTGAATGTGCATGATATGCAGATGAAAAACCCATTGCTATTTCACTTTCTAATGAAGACCCCTGCTTTTTCTCGGATATTGTTTGACATCCACTGGCTTGCTTTATCTTCTACAGCAAGGATGCAGAATGAAAAATGAGTTGTAGACCATGTGTTCATTTTTGTTCCATTTCTGCTGTATTTACTGGAGTTAGTTATTTGGGGCATGATGAGATGTTCACATGTCTAAATCACTTATCTAAAAACTGTTGCCTTTTTTTTTATTTATACAAGATTCCTTTTATTTTAATCTATTCATAGGAATATGCTAGATAATTAAATACATTCAAATCAACATATATTTCTCACGAAGCAAGATTTCCTAGTTTCTCAATAAACATCTGTAGCTCATAGAGATATAGGGCCTTCTGGGGGTTTTAGCTCAGCTTTCCGCTTGAGCTGGACTGCTGCTGCCGCTGGATCAAACTAGTTCTGGGTTCATGTAGGCAAGCTTGAAAACTTCTAAGGATGGGGATGCCTTATCTCTCTGGTGACCTCCCCATGAAGAAGCTCTTCATGTTGATGTGCTATGAAACCCTCTGGACAGAGTGGCATATGAGCTGATTGTGTTCAGCCTGGAGGAGGCAAAGGGGAAATTCAGCTGTGATTTTCTATCTCCTAATGGGTGACCAAAGAGAAAGCAGAGCCAGAGTCATCTCAGAGCTGCGTGGAGAAAGCAAGAGGTGATGGTTACACATTGGCTGGGAGGTTCTGGCTGTTTGGAAATGGAATTCCCATGAGAGTGGTTGAACACTTGAGGAGCAGCCCAGAGTGGTGGTAGGGCCTCCCTTATGGGGGAATATTCAAAGATCAGCTGAAGAAGACCCCACCAACACTTTGAAGTTGACCTTGCTCAGAAGAGGAAGTTGGTCTGGACACCCTCTGAAGTTCCTTCTGACCTGAATTTTCCAGTGCTTTTTTCATCCCATTCTCCTGTAAAACCCTCCTCTGTCGTGGTGGTTGTAGAAAATCTGAGATCAGGTCACCAGAGAGGTGAGGGACCCCTAGTTAAACTGCTGGATGAGGGAGGTGAGGGGGTAACAGCATTTTGTATACTAGCTAAAAACTATCACTGTCACTGGTTCTTGTATCTCTGTTGAAGTGGTTTCAATGCACAGGCCTTAGCTCTGCCTCTTTTCTTGAGGAAATATTAAGAGGGTTTTTTAGGTTAAACCTCAGAACTCTTGTATATAAGACTTGATAAGCTAGGGCAAATAAATCAAAGTCAGCTGCTAAACATTTCAGGAGCTGGGTCAGAGGTTTCCTTCATTGTTTTTCTAAATTGAAATCCATCTTCTGTGTCCTCCATGGTGCAGTTTTCAGGAAGAACATGCAGTGAGCCAGTAATTCCCAGGATTTTCTAAGGATGCAACCCCAACAGTCAAGAGAGAAGTTTACAAACCTTTTCAAATTGGCCTCTGCTCTGTTTACAAAATACATCCTGGAGTTTCCTGTCCTGTGAGCTCTGCAGTGGTGGTCATGGAGGAGCAGAGCCATGCACAACTCCTTGGTAGAACCATCTGCTTATCACAGAATGAACCACAGAATGGTTTTAGTTGGAAGGGACCTTAAAGATCCTCCAGTTCCAACCCCCTGCCGTGGGCAGGGACACCTTCCACTTCACCAGGTTACTCCAAGCGCCATGCAACCTGGCCTTGAATGCTGCCAGGGATGGGGCAGCCACAGCTTCTCTGGGCAAACTGTGCCAGGACCTCATCACCCTCACAGGGAAGGAAAACAAAAGCTGTCAAAGCACTTGCTTATGCTGGGAATGGAGACACTGAAACATCCACAGCACAGGCTCACTTCAGCATCCTCAAAAACCACAGGGATAGCCTCAGCTCCGATATCTATTGGACCTTGCGTCATTTCTTCTATCACTTCCTTTGCCTTCAGCCTTGTGAGAAGGAAGTTGGGAGACTGATTTATTGATGCCCCACAGCAATGCCTCTAGTTCAACCTTGGGAGCCATCCCTAAGCATACCCGTTAATCATTGTGTGCTGCCTCCGGGCTGTCCCGCTTCACTTCCCACATCTGCAGAGGCACGGATACACCCGCATGTCCTCCCACAGCTTCCTCTGCCCTGCACCCGGCTCAGCACCGTGCCATTGCACCCCTGGGTGGCGTGGTGGCTGCTGTGGATGGAAGGCCTCTATGCTGCTCCCTCTCAGTCTGCCCCAGGTGTCTTTCTTGCTCTCAGTAGACAAAGTGCTTTCTAGGACTGGTTTCATGTTCTGCAGGGTGAGCCCAGCTGTTGGTGAAACTCATTGTCAGTGTCCTTGGTATCTACTGCTGCCCTCAAGCATCTTCCATGGAGTCAAACTCTGAGTTCCCAGTGGCTGCGGAAACATTTGGGGTCCAACAGGCACCGTACTGCCTGAGAGCCATGGGGGGTGGCACAGTGATGCTAACGGTTAGGAAATGCCAGCTCATACCTTCTTATTTCTGCTTTCTGTATGTATCTGCATCACTACTAGAGATCATACCCCCTCATTTTTCCACATGCATCATTTTTCCACAAGGCTCATCATTTGGTACAGAGGGAAAACACGCAAGTATGTTAAGGCTTCCTGTGCAACGTAAAGAGCAAGAAGAGAGATCAATATGTAAAATAGATTGATATTATTTGATTGGATTTAGGGGGGAAATGTTTTGCCTTTTTTTGTTTATAATCTGGAATTAGAGAAAGAACAGCTATCACCAGGTGCTAGAGAGTTGCACGCAGCCCAGGTCATGAAATGCACCTATTTCCTCTCCTCCAGGTAGTTGTTTATGTGTATGCTCACTCTGGGAGCACATCCAGCCACTGGATACAGTAATATTTTTTGCTTCAGCATTACCTGCAGAGTGTGTTCAGAAAGCATTACCCAAAATATGTCAGCGGTGAATACCCCCTATACACACCCTGAGGATGCTGCTGAGGTTGAACTGATATTTATTGATTTGCAATTTGGTAAATGCATTGTTACATATTTGCTTTGGACTCAGTATTTCTTCCTTTTCTTCCCCAAGCTTCTGCCTGTTCCATCCCTGGTGCATCTCTGGTTTCAGTTGTTCAGTGATGATCTCTACTTTTCTTCATGCCTTTGATGCCTGGTTTCTGCATGGGCCTGGGAAAGCCCCATTGATGCTCAGCCTGAGTCAGGTTCTGCCATGAGCAGAAAGGAGTCATCACCCTGAGATGCTCAGTTCCTCATTCAGCCCAGAGAGGCTCATGCAGGTCTTCTACCCCATCTTAGACCATCCTCTACCTGTCCGGGTATCCTTTCTGCTCAGGAGAAGTGTGGTCATATGATGGGGACTGTGGACTCAGATTGATATCCCAAGAAAACATAGAATCATAGAGTGGTTTGGATTGGAAGGGACCTTAAAGTTCATCCAGTTTCAACCTCCTGCCACAGACAGGAACACCTTCCACTGGACCAGGTTGCTCCAAGCCCTGTCCAACCTGGCCTTGAACACTGCTGGAGATGGGGCAGCCACAACTTCTCTGAGCAACCTGTGTCAATGTGTCGTCACCCTCATAGTGAAGAATTACCCATACAAAGATTGGATTGTTTCTTTCCTCCTAGAGGTATAAACTTAGAGGTCTTTGTCACAGGCCCTGCAAGCTGACACACATGGTACACATGCAGGTGCAGCTCAGACCACAGCATTTCTGCCTGTCCCTTAGAAGGTGCTGCACTCTTAAGGCAGAAGTCTTAGCTCTTCTTGTGCCTTGGTGAGTGTCTCTGTTGGCCAGATGCTTTCTCACTCCTCTTCTAGGTCAGGAGTGGGTGATGCCCTGGAGGCAGCAGGGTCCCATTTGCAGCCCCTGCAGCCTGCAGCCCTGCAGTCCTGAGCTGCAGCCACGTTATCAACCAACAGTCAGGGACAAAGCATGTTTCTTGTGAAGATGATTTTCAAGTCTTCACTGAACCAGAAACTTTCAGATCCTCTTTCAGCTGCTAAGTGCTGTGGTGTGTGTTGCGTGGTATGAGCGTACATGAGGACGGGGCAGCAGGGAGACATAGCTCTCCATCCTTCTCCATCCATCTCAGCACTGCTCCCCATCGAGGTGGGTTATCTGTGTGTAACTTCACGAGCTGCTCTCAATATCACCTCAGCTTCCAGGAACTACATCACTGAGCGGGTGAGGGATGTTCCTAGCCCTTCTGCTTCAGTGGCTGCAGCATGCAAATCAGCACAGCCCATCTGTGTGCCCCGTGCTTAAAACAAAGTAAGAATAAATCCATTTCAGGTGCTTGAGCTCTTACTCTAAGAATGTAAATGTAGTCAGCGTGTCTCAGTGGTGAATGACGGTGAAAAAGAGTTCCTCCCTAAGGACTGAAGCCTCCATGTACATGGAGAGTGTGTGGGTGCTGCTCTCCTGGGTTTTACCACCAGCCCATCCATGTGGGCAGTTGTGGGGTGTAAGGTCTTCCCTTGGGCCAAGGAGTGAGCACATCTCAAAAACCACCATGGGTCAGATGTGGAGGTGGGTGGGATGGACTGGTTTTGTCATACAGGGTGAAATGTGTCCCCTCACAGTTCAGGTGTTTTGGGGAGAGAAGTGAGCAGTGAGATCTTTGCTTGCTTTAACAAATAACAAAATCTCTAGATGGTTTATTGTTTGTCTTCCCTCTCACACCTGCCGCCATCAGAAGGTCTCTGATGATTAACAGGAACACGAGCCCAGGTCCCACAATATGAGGTGCAACCTGGGGAACAAGCTTCAAAGCACAAAATATTCCCACACCCTCCTCTGGCTGCCTCCTGGGGAAAGGGGAGCTCTTGCTCACCATCCTCTGCCTCCAATGCAGGTGTTAGCAATGGGTTTCCTCCTGGTTTTCAGTTTTAAGGTGCACATGGGCTGGTTTTCCTCGTCTGAACTGCTGCCAAGTCTGAGGCTCAGTCTGGGAGGAGGAGAGGGAATGAGCCACTTTCTCCAAGCCAAAGCCGTGGGATGGGTGAACACTTTTGCCATGCTGTGTCTCACATGCTGGATGGGGAGCACAAAGCAATGGTCAAGCTTTTGCTACAATTTGATGCAAATTTAGACACTCCTGCCTACTTCTGTGCACTTTCAGGTCGCTTCTTAAGGTTTTATTTGAGGTTTCAGTGCGGGGAAGTGAAGTTGCTGGTGTGGCATGTGCATTTTCTAATGATTGTACCTTCAAAATATGCTGTTTCTCTCCTGCAGCCCTCCCCGCTACAGGCACCACTGTCACATTTTACTCACTTCTTTTAATCCCCCTATTATTAATACAGTTTCAAAATTACAGTTTTACACATGACTAGGTTTTGTTGTTAATAAGAATATCAGCCCTGGGCTGGCAGGGATTAGTGAAGCTGCAGCCATCCCCACATGGTCCCAAACAGCATCCCATTCCTGAGTGCTCCCATGGGAAGCAGGGCCTTGCAGCAGGGCAGCACTCAATGTGGGGACAGGAAGAAAGTGCTGGTGATGGATTCTGTGCCTTGCAGCAGCAGCACAAGGACCAACTGTGCAGGACGCTGGCAATGTCACCATTGCACAGGGTGCTGGTGATGTCACCGTGCACTGGGTGCTGGCAGTGTCACCATTCTGCCGAGTGTTGTCAGTGTCACCGTTACACAGTGATGGCTGTGTCACCATGGCACTGAGTGCTGGCCCCCTCACAGTTGCACAGGGTGCTGGAGGTGTCACCACTGCACGGGTGCTGGTGGTATCATCGTTGCAGTTTGTTGGCCTAGTCACTGTCACACAGGGTGCTGTTAGTGTCACCGCTGTGCATCGCCGCTGTGCCAGCTGGGTTGCCCCGGTAACTGATGCACGTCAAAGGGAGCAAACGATGAACAGGCTTAACGAAAGATGAAAACCACACGGCACAAACAAACCAGGTATTTGCTCAGAGGGGTTGTACAGTTTTAATGCCCTTTGCGTGTAATTATTTATGAGTAGCTCGCCTTTAATCAACGGCAGCATAGGGACCGTGCTTAAACATAAACACAGTCACAGATCATAAACCCTTGCTGGCAAAGCCACACAAAACTGATCACTAATAGCTTTGCAGTTGAGCAAGAGGGCTCAGAGATTGTTGACAGGCACGAGTGGCTGCAGAGAACAACCAGATTATCAGCAATAAAGTAGTACTGCGTGCATTCAAAGCGCTTGTAAATAATGGCCGATGCTTGGGGAAGGGTGATGCTTTGCTCCTGGGCAGTGAAGTGAGTGCTGGGGAGGTTCCCAGTGCAAGGGGTCCACCCAGGCTGTGCGTGAACAGCCAGAGGAGGCAGAGGAGGAACCAAGCTCTCTGAAAAGGTCCTTAAACACCCAGCGAGTGCTCAGTGGTGAGCACCTCCTTGCTCTCCTGCTGACAACACACACCAAGTACTTAACTGAAATTATTTCTTTGAAAACACGGAGCCAGTAAGTGCATGTCAATAGGCTCCTATGTTTGTCTCCTCCTCATACATCCGTCAGTCCCTCTCCTTTCAGGTTGTGCTCTGGAGGCTTCACTGGGACATCAACATCTTTGAAGCCAGTGGGAGTTGTGCCTGAATGATTACGCTAGTTTTCTCTGAGCATTCAAACAGCAGGAAAACAAATATTCTTAATTTAGTTGCGATTTGCTATGAGGTGCACCAGACTTTGGATAAGTAGGCAGTACCTGAGAGAGCCTTGGGGCTGTCACTTGCCATCCATGGAGAGCTGTAGGGGAACACAAGAAGCCTTGTGAAGGAAGGCAACAGCACAAGCTGCTCACAAGGCTCTTGGAGAGGCACTGCGGAGACGGGTAGGTTTGGTTGGAAGAAAATGTAGAATCAAAACTTTAAAAATCACTATTTTGGTAATAAATGAGAATCTATAAAGTATATAAAAATAAAGTAAGAAAGGGAATGGACCCTCTGCAGAGTCTCAGTGGCACTGTGGAGCTCTGGGGGTTTCCTCACTGCTGCCTGTGGGAAGGACGAGGAGATGCCAAGTGGTGATGGGTCCCTCTGGAGCACACGATGGGAAGGTCACCCGGTGCCATCCCAGGGTTTTTTCCAACTTGACAGTTGACCAGTGACACAGTAATCATATGGCGAGGAAGATTAAGTGAGATCCTGTACCAGAGCAGCAGAGCTGTGAGTGCCATGTGCAGCCCAATGTATGATGCACTGTGCCCAGCTTGCCACCGCCATGGTGTCCTCCTACAACAGCTACTCTTCATGCATCACGTTGCTCAAGCTGAGCGTGTTTTGGTGAAGTGTCTTTCCTTATGCATTTCTTTTCTTTTTTTTTTTTTTTTCAGAATTATTTTTAGATATTCACCAAAAAACCACAAAAAGTTAAAAATTTGGACACTGTGTCTCGTGTCTCCCGTGCAGGCACAAGCAGCAGGCTCGGCGCAGTCCTCACCCACCCATGGAGCCAGCCGCCCCATGCCCATGCCCGTCAGATCCACCTCCGCCGGCTCTACCCCAACTCACGTCCCACAGGACTCACTCACTGGAGTCGGGGGAGATGTGCAGGAAGCTTTCACACAAGGTAAATATTGCACAGAACGGAATGACATCTTGTGTTAGTACTGCATCATCATGTAAAAAAGGGGACATTCAGACTGATACAAGGAAGTGCTTCCCTGTGAGGGTGGTGAGGCCCTGACACAGGCTGCCCAGAGAAGCTGTGGCTGCCCCATCCCTGACACTGATCAAGGCCAGGTTGGATGGGGCTTGAAGCAACCTGGTCTAGTGGACCATGTCCCTGCCCTTGACAGGGGGTTGGAACTGAATGCTCTTTAAGGCCCCTTCCAAACCAAACTATTCTATGATGATTCTACACATAACAGAAGCAAAATTCACTGATACTGAGACAAAAACTACGAACCCCTTTCCTGCACTGTAGACCAAAGAGATTGGGGGCACATTTTTAATCTTTGCAGCTTAATGAAATTATTTCTGTGATGATGATCTTCCCTCAGGGGAAGGGATCTTCCACCCCAGAAAGTTACTCCCACAAGTAATTAAACAGTTAGACACTAAAAACTGGTCACATTTTCAAATGTGGTGGTTGAACTGTGCTATAATTTGCAAGATGGAAAAAGCAGTTTAATGGCCAAAAGTAGGAAAACAAGCAGCAGTCTTATTCAGAGTATTTAGCTAACAGCTGCCCACCTCTCTGCTAGTTATGGGGCAGAAAGGGAGATAAAATTTTGCAGCACAACTTGGTGAAGGCTGTTCCTAATGGAGCAGTTGGCTGGCGTGCACATCTGCAAAATGGCTCGCGTGCTCTGATAGAGACACAGACATGCAGCAGCCCTGTGGGGAGAAGAAAAAGTGAAGTGCTAAACCTGAGAAATGGAGGAGAGGAGGGGGGAACGGGGAAGGGAAAACAAGGCAAGGCAAGGGAAAGAACAAGAGAAGAGGAGAAGATGGGAAGACCATGATGAAGAAGCAGAAGGACACACAGGACAGCAGCATATTTCTTGCTCCAACCATTGAAGTTCCTACTTTTGCACTTCTCTACATGTTACTCCCCTCAGCATTTGAAAACAAATACCACTTTCTGGCCTGAACTCACTGCTGTCAACTGCCCCAAAAGTAGACATAAGAAGTCTACTACTTACTTATTACCAGGTAGCTTCAGCTGCATTCCTCTCTGTCCACTTTGTCCTCCGTTTCTTCAGAGAAGTCGGTGTGGTTGGCTCAAATGGGTAAGCTGTCCATTTGTGAATAATACAGCTTATTGTGCTTTGAAGAAAAGCAGGGCAGCAGTTGACGTACTTATTTTTATCCCCCAACTCCTGTAGGTAGTGTGAGTTTATACTTAGCTGCTGTTGCTTTTAAAAAAAGAAAAGTTTTACAGTCACGCATTTGCGTTTCAGAAAAGTCTGACTTTTCCATGTCAAAGCCATTGTGAGCTCAAGAAGGGCTCCAAGACTTGAAGACCAGCAGATGAAATGGAAACTTGTTCAGCTCAATGCAGACCACTGCCTCTTCCTCAAATACTGGAGAGACGTGGCTGTCTGGCGATGTGGGAAGGCAGCAAGCAAAGACGCGACTGTCAGTCTGGTGTCAGGAAACCTGGCAAATATTCTTTTATTTTCAGGGACCTTCTCACTGCAGAGAGGGAAATCAGTAATTCTTCAGTCTCAGCTACCCCAACTCTGCTCATGGTGAAGGAAGCGGTTCCCAGTAGGAGCAGGTGCTGGTTCTCAGTATTTCTGAGGAGTGGTGACTCGTGGGTTTTCTGTTCTCTTTTTTCCCTTTTACCCATATTGGTCCAAAGTTCTTCATCTTTACTATTCCAGAAGCATTCCAGGATGTACAGCTGTGAGAAGAACAGCAGCAGGACCTGGTCTCTCCTCTGACAGATGCAGAGGTTGTTTCTGAACATGATCCACATTTCTGGAAATGGACATCCACTCATATATTGTATTCTTCTGATTGACAATAAAAGGAAGAAGGACAGAAAATACCCCTTTCATTAATGCTCTGGCTAGGGCTTCAGCACTTTGTGGGCAGAGACAACCAGCAAGCAGCAGCCCCTTCATATGGACCTCTTGGTACTCCATGGGAAACACCACTGGATATTGGACATCGTAGAGCGTGTAGTGCCAGGGCACTGCAGCCTCTCTTGTGTTGGTCCTTTGCAGTCAACAAGAGCCCTTGCCTTGTTGCAGAGGTTAGGTTGTTTAGTTCTTTAAAAGATGACAAGTTTTATTATATGGAGTCTCAAAACCAGAGGTGGTGTTTTCTCATTCTGGGTAGGGAAGATCGTGAATATTAGTGCCAAATGCCTTTGTCAGATGGACAGTCTCCTTTCAAAACAAGCAAGCATGAAAAGAAACTTCCCAGAACTGATGATATATTTCAAAACCAAACATATTTTAAATTTTCATTTATCAGCTGCTTATTGGTTATATCCCTCTAGAGCAATCTTCTTCCTTGCCTAAATGAGCTGCTGCCAGAAGAAGTTGAGGAAAGAGACTACAAAAATGGTAGCAGAGGAGCAGGAAGTATCAGTGAATACTTATAATTGGCATGTGATGCCAGTGAGGACTGCAGACATACTCAGTATGGGGAAAGGCTGATACTTGTTCTCCAGAGCCAGGTGATGGAGAGCATCCAGTCAGAAGACACTGAGCATCTACAACTCAACTGTGAGAAGATACGTCTTTTCTGATCCCACTGGTAGGAACAAGCTCCTCATCTCTCTAAACACTTCCAGAACCGACAGCAGAAGCAGGCATTTCCAGGGAGGCAAGATGCCAAATACCAGAGGCACAACTCTCCATCTGTTGCTGTGGGTGGTCCAGTCGCCTCCTCTTCATCTCTACAACAAGTTTGATGGTTACAGCCGAGAGCTCTCAACTGATTTCTTTGGCAGCTGCCTCTCCTTCCCCCCTTTGCAGATTGGTTTTCTTTTTCCAGGCTGAGTGAAGTGGAACAGCAGCGCGATGAGTCCTACCAGTTACTGGGAAAATCTGGTCTATGTGCCTCATCATTTTCTCCTTTTCTTCTTTAATTAGGAAAGCACAAAGACATGAATTGATCTTCTTTCTGCTGCTAGGAGTAATGAACACATGATTATAGTAGTACAGTCACTGTCCTACTTGATCATTTTTCACTTTACAGTATTGCTTTGGCATCTAAATTTGCTCTCAATCCATCTGTTTTTTTCTTTGGAGAACCTGGCAAAAGCCATGACAAAGCAAACTTCCTTCTGCACAGTTTACAGTCACCAGAGCTGTCTTCCTCTAACTCCTGGCTTCAGTAGAAGCTGATGTAATTAATCAAGGGCTCATTCATGCCTTTCACCTGAATGACTGGTTCATAATGGGATAGTCTTTGTCAGGATCCGTTAATATTGCCCAAAGTGAAAGCTTGTTTTTTTTCTAGGTTCTTAACACCTGACAGCATTGCAGATATATGTTGCAATGAACCAGGTGGTGTAAAAAACTATTCTGGGCTGGGCTGAGGACTTGTGTGGCAGCCGCATCACTACAGCTTGATATCGGTGGTGGTGGTGACTCCCTGGAAGCAAAACGCCTATAGGCAATGCCTGCAGTACATGTATTTGGGGGGAGAGGTGTAACAAAAACATTTAAATTCTTTTTGCTAACTGTTGCATATCAACCAGATCCTTATAAAATGGCACTATGGAGTAAAGAGGAAAAGGGAGTGAAGATTCCAGTGCTGTTCCACCTCTTGCTGCTGTGACCTAGGAATGGGCAGGGACGCCAAGTCTTCCGTGAGCTTCTCCATCAGTGCAGGAAGGTTTAGAGAAGGAAACCTTTAAAGAGTTGAATCCCAGTGATCTCGATCATGCTCCACCCCTGGAAGGGTTCAATGCCAGGCTGAATGGGGCTTGGAGCAACCTGGTGAAAGGTTTACCTGCCCGCGGCAGCAGGTTGGAAATAGATGATCTTTAAGGTCATTTCCAACCCAAACTATTCTGTGATCCTATGATTTCATGATATAGTCTTAAGATTAGATAAGCTTCCTCAATAGATGATCTCTCAATGTTTCACTTGGCCAGAGGAAGAACACAGTAATACAGTATCAGAATTAAATGCCTTTATGGCATTTCAGTTGAAATACGCTGATACAGAGGCCATCATCTAACTGGAAAACTAATGCTGCTGTTTATCATCTTGAAAGAGAAGAAAACATCCCTCAGGATTTCACAGAGGCAAATAGGATCCACAACCACGAGCAGAAAGGTGGAAGTTCCTCATGTGAAAACCACATTAGTGGCTTACCCAACTACTAGAACAACTCTTGCAAGAAAAAATGGTCAGCAGACTCCTTAATAAGTTTCCTGGAATGATCCTTCCGGAAAGGCAATCTGTACAATTAGTGCTATTTCATATTAATCATGCAAAATCAGGCAAATTCAAGGCAAGTGGAGAACACAGGAAATGGGGTAAAATTTCTGTGTTTGTATATAATAAATAATTGAATGCCACCAGCCAGGAGGCCTTTGGGCAGCTGCTGCACATAGATGTCCAAACGAGCTCATTAGCATTCATCTCTGTCACAGGGGAGACAGGCTGGAATCTTACAGCCCTTCACTCCCAAATGTAACATTGGGTAGGATGGTGGCCATGCTTCCCTGTCCCGTACAGTGACAGAACTCACAACATCTGAAGACCTCGATAAAGAGGCCTCCATTAGAAAGAGATGCAGAGGAGTCCTCTATATCACAGCTCCCAGACTTGTTGGCCAAAATCTGCATTTTTTCCCTGGAATTGCATGCTGTTTGCACGTGCATGAGAAGACCCAGTGCCTTGCTGCTGGGTTGGGCATGGTGCCGGTCAGTTGGCAGCCTAACCTGTAGGGAAAGCTGCTGATAAAAAGCACGTCATCTCAGTAGCATGCTCTGGCAGCGCTCAAACAGCACTAAAATCCACAGGCAAAATGTAGGAGTAGGCACTTTGACACCCCCCAGCCAGGATGGAGTAAAAGCCAGCGCCCCATTTGGAAGATTAAAGCAGCACGTCTGGAATGAGAGACGCACGACTTCAAACAAAAGTAAATGTGTAATGTACAGTTGTCGATATTGCAGTTGAGTACAGCTGCAGAATGTCACATCACATGTCTCTGGCAATTGCACACGTGTTGTCTTCATGCCCTCACTGGAGCAAACGACAGGACGGGAGCTCAAGCTCCGAGATGTTAGAGCATGGTCAGGCACACAGCATCAAACTGGTGCTCCTGGAGGCTGCACCGGGGCGGACATCTGGTGGGATAACAGCCTGCTTGAAGCCATTTTCTGTGAGCAGTTAAAAGCAGTGGGAAAGGCTGAGATGGGGCCAACGCACCATTACAGGGACCTGCTCCCGGCAAAGGCTCAGCTCGAGGCCATCAGCTCCGCAACCTGAGAAACTGTGGCTACAGACCACCTGCTGGGGCAGAAAACATAACCCCACACCATCAAAGCCTCCAAATAAAACTCAAACAGCGCAGCACAAAAAAGGTGCCCGAGGAAAAGAGGCTCAGCAAGGACAGGGAGTCACATCTGCAGCGGCTGTGGGCACTGGGGCTCTACAAAATTGGGCCACGACAGCAAGATGCTCTGCTGCAAGAATAGGGATGTTTTCGCCAGAGGGACCAGCACAGGGAACCAGAATAGATGGCTGGGAAGATCATTGTCTTCCCAGCATCAAGCAAGAGGCAATAAGCATCATCCCCGACACACAACAGCTTTCTCATCTCTTTTACAGGCAGCAGCCAGTGTGACGGTTCCTTTGCAGATTGTGGCCCCTCGCTGGTCCCTGTTGTTCTGGCAGAGCTGTGGCAGATGTTCAGGGTGCTAATGGGATCCCTCAAGCAGAGCCTTGCACAAGACAAATGTTCAGACAGAATCCAGGCAGATCAGGGTCACCATGAGGGAAAGCTAAGTGCTATCCCCTGTCTGTGTGGCACACTGAGGAAGAAGATTACTTCCTCCAGTAATGCAAGAGGAGAGCAAGAATTCAGTTATCTTTTATTCTGCTCAAACCTCAGTGATATTGATTACAACAGAGAAGCCAGCAGCGATAACGACTGCACAAATGAAGAGCATGGATGAGATGTGTCATGGCTAGCACCCAGCAACTCCTGTCATGGGGAGAGAAGCATCTGCCCTTGAGCTGTCATACAAATACTGTCCTTGTCAAGGAGAAGAGTGCTGTGATAGCTAATTAGCAAAGGGGTGATCAGGCAGACAAGCAGAACTGGTTCCAGAGCAGATCCCATCCTTCACTAAGAGGAGCTACTTTGACAGTGTACCACCATACACCAGCACACCAAGCTCTGTCCTGCAAGGGGGACCGTGGTGAGGACCAGTGAGGGACACGTGGCCAAGCACTTGTGGCATGAGGAGGTTGGGCAGTGTCAGAGGGGCACATGTAATTCCTGCTGTTTGCTTCCAGGTACGAGGAGGAACCTTCGCAACGACCTGCTGGTAGCAGCCGATTCCATCACCAACACCATGTCATCTCTGGTGAAGGAGCTTCATTCAGGTAAGAGTCAATTTAGCAGTACATGCGCATAGCAGGAAAACAAGAGCTTGAAGCCAAAAGCTGGAGATTGAGATTGTCTTGAGATTTATTCTTTACAAAAACTATTGAAAGCATCATGGGAGGATACGGGTTTATTTTTTCAGTGATAAAATGAAACATCACTTTTGTAGTTGACATCATTGAGAACGCCAAGTACCCCCTGAACAAGCTGTCCACTGATTTTATCACTGAGAGTTAAGGCAATACTCTGGATGCCAACCTGGCTGGTGGCACTGTTGCTGATTCATGAAGCAGACTTGCATCTAGCTCCCATTCTGCTGTGCTTATTGATCCATGTCTGTGTAGCATCCCTGAGCAGCTTTTCCAATGTACCTTTGCAGGCATGTTCCAGACCACTCACTGGGCAGGAAAAGTGCCACTTCCCTGTCCCATTTCTGGAAGCCAGAGCTCCTTAACAACACCAGCCAGCAAGTCAAAAGCCAGAGCAGAGTTTTTGAGTCTCCCTAAACCCTTGCTTAGTGATGGCAATGCTTGAGCAGCAGGTGAAACTCATCTGCAACAAATGCCCATTAGAGGCCATCATTGCAAACATACAGAAAAGGTACATGAGGATTAAACAGCCATGTGAAAAAAAGATGATTATTTTCTTTGTTCCCTTTTACTTTGATGGTATGGGAGCAGCTCCTGCTGTAGCCCAGAGATGCATCCTGTGGCTCTCGAGCCTTGTCAGCGATGAGGTGTGTGATCATCTCCTATTCCAGCAGCTTGTCTGTGAGCTGCCCTCTTTTTTAAGGGAGAAATAAAGCATTCTGTATTCAGCCTGAACCTCGCAGTTTCTGTTTTCCCCCAGCCCATTGCTGTATCCAGTAGTGGCATCACATAATCCCCTTCATAAACTTATCAAACTCCATGTTAAAACCAGTTAGGCTTTTTGTTCCCACTGCCCTTAATGAAGAACTCACAGTTATAAATCGGGTTGATATTTTACTGCTAAGCTGTAAATTCACCCAGTCTAAATCCCGTGTCTTGGCTGCAAAGGCAGCTGTGAGTTAATAAAGTCTTTCATGTATGACAGCAGTATCGCTGGTGCCATTGCAGTGAAGGGCCGTGTATTTCTTCAGTAAATCACCATGCTCAAGATGCACACAGCTCTCTTCCCTCTAGGCTGAAACCCAGTGAACAAACCCTCTGCCCAAAACAGATGTCTGTAGTAATACATTCTTTGCTTTTAACGGAAGAGCGCATTTGCAGTGATGCAGCTGAGCTCAGGCCCTGGCCCTGAGTGGCTGGGCACAGAGGTGAAAGGTTGGTTGGTTCTCCTGCCCTCCTCTGACATCCCTGGCAGCTTGGCAAAGGCAAACAGCCCAGGTTTGCACTACTGACAGCCCTTTCAGGCTTGTCAGGGATCGTGCAACACAGTTACGGTTCACAAGGGAGTGAAAATGGAATTAATTACAGTCTCCTACTTGAGGATATGTAGATACTGAAGAAGGCTCCCTTGAAAGTCTCTGAAATCATTTCATTTGTGTAAATTAGGAAAAGCATGAGTTATCCTCAGCTGATGAGAGTCGGTGGGATTTAACACATATTGTTCCGGACGTAAGCTGTGAGAATAGACACCTCCTCCAGCAGCAGGCTCACCCGATATAGCTGCAGGCATTGTGCTCCAAGGGTTCTGTGAGACACTGGTGTGTGCACCACCCACACCTCTGTTTGCTTCTCCTTGCCTTTGCACAAGCTTGGAAAACAGATTCTTTTGGAAGGGAAACACTGCTTGGGGTCGTCCCTTCCTAGATAGGCTTCCATAGACACTCTGGTTGTGCTCCCAGCCAGATAGGACGGCACTAAAAGCCTAATGCTTCTGGTGCTACCTAAGGAACACTGGCATCACTTTTACACCAACTGAGCTTAAAAAGATATGCAGGGATGATTTCCAGGGACCAGGCATGATGCTGCTGGATGGCTCAGCCCTCCCCTGTCAAGCTGCCCAATAGAAGGCAGGTTCAGGACCCAAAGCAGCTATTTTGCTCCAGGTCATGACTCTTGTGATTAAAAATGTTTTGGTTTTGTCAGTGATCTCTTCTGCACTGGCACTAAGGACTCATCCATAGCCATCAATTAGCAAGCACAGAGTGTGACTCCTGGATGTCTCATCGGACCTGCTGTTAAAGCAACAAAGAGAGCAAATGCTTATAAGATCCTCTTTGATCAGATCAATTCAGAATGCTTCAGGTTTTCAACCTGCACCTTTCTTTGCTCTCAGCAGCATGTGAAGTAGGCAGAAGTGATATCACTGCTCATAATAACTATTACCTGTTTACACAGGTCTCATTGAAATGTTGTGCAGAGAGATATGAGCCACCATCTGCAGAAGAATGTGACCTTCTGCTCCCACTCTCTGCTCCATAAATACAAGCCTGGCCATAAACTCTCTTCAACTTAATCAGAGCTAAATGTAATGAATCACCAGCTCTTGGGCACAGAACAAGTACTGGTCTCTGTAGGCACAGCCTGTTGTCAGTTTTGTGGCTTTGCTCCCATGTCAGCATCGGCATCACCGAACACCTTGCATAGGCAAATCCTGCAGCAGCAGGAGGGACCCTCCAAGCTTTTCATCGCATCATAAACCATTATATTTCTACCTTAGGTTTGACCTCAGCATGAAAGTTGTGTCTTCCTTCCCTCCATGTATATTGTGCAGTTCTTCATTCCTTATGGTGCTGAAGTAGTAGTGCGCAAGGGACTTTGGTCCCAGTACTGCCAGAACAAAGTAGTAGTCCACTAGTAGTCCATACTTCTGGACAATGTAGGCACTGCTTCTAGCCAGCACTCTGCAATCTTCTGATCAGGATGGTGTGGGGACTGTTTTGCCGCCAGCAGTGAGCAGACACCATGCCACAGGAAGGATGATGATGAGTTTCCCACCCAGGTTCTCTTTAGGAGCCTGAATACTCTTTCCCCTCCAATGTCACTTATCCCTGAAAAGCCAGTTCTGCCTTGCCACAGAAAATCCCCCCAGTATTTATTCTCTCACTTCCTTGTCTCATGTCTGCTTTTATTTCTATTTTCTTTTTTTTGAAGCAGAGGAAGAAGATGAAGAAGAAAGAGAAAAAATGCAGAATGGAAAGGACCAAGGTAAGGGGGCAAACTACGGCCTCTAAGCTGTAAAGCATTTTCTGACTTGCTCTTCTGCAGGAGCCCAGTTTACCATCTCCATTTGGAGTGGCTCCAGGTGGAAGCAGCATGTGTTGCTGCTACACCACCCTCCAACACAGCACAGTCCTATTTGCCTGGTCTGGTCATCACCGTGCTGCTCTCTCCAACATCTGCCGTGAGTTGAGGTGACATCATGGCCAGGCTTCCTTCAGCATGTGTATTCAGCTTTCAAGAATGTTTTTCTTTCAGCAAAGGTCATGCACAGAAATGTGTCAGAGGAGAAGGTGTTGCTCCGAGTGCTGCGAGAAATCCAGTTCATATGAACGTATTAGGAAAGAAACAAAGCATGGGTGATCAGTGAAGGTCCTGAGCAGTGGAACCATCATCTGCTGAGCCACTGCCTCCTGTGACCTTGGCTGGACAAATGTTCAGGATTACTCTGCTGACGGTAATCCTGTGTAGGCAGTGCTGTCAGAGCACCATTTCACAGGAGGTCTCTTTCATCTCTACTATCCCTGGATTGCAGGTCTAGATACTAATCCTCCCCAGACCACATCTTCCTTTGGTGCGAACGAACCCATGACACATGCTAGCAGAGTTATTCCCGGGGCTGGAAGTGATCATCGCAGGCGTGGAGCGAGACTTGCAAACAACCGTGCAGTGTACGGTTGAGTTGGAGGGGGTCTGCAGGAGGTCTATTGCTCGTATCACACTCCACAAGCCAACACCAAAGCACTTCCCAGGCCTTCCTCAGGAGCACATCTTGCTCAGGGGGTCTCATGTTTTGCTTTCTTATGTTTTAAACCAAAGCACAAGAAACAGACTCAGACAGGTTTGGATCAGCCCAAGCGTTTGTCTCACTGGAGCCAAAACCTAATTTTGGAATCAACAAACTGGAACTTTTTCCTTTTTTCTGTTGTCCGCACATTTTCCTTCTGGCGAAGTTGAAGTGGTGGGGCTCACATTTCCCACCAGAAGAGCTCATTTTCCTGAGTTTTCTTGTCCAGCGAGTTCTGCAAAGCAGTCAGGTGTTTGGAAATGCTCTGCTTGTTGATGGTTTGTCCATCAGTATTAGAGGGGATAAGTTTGTTTGAAGTGCATCACTATTAGACATTAGACGTTTGTAGGAAAAAGTGCAGTAAGTTGATTTTAGCTAACACAGGATTTTTTAGAGGATTGGCTCTAAATCACAGGACCCTTTTTGCCCTAGAACATTCCTCTTTGGTTAAATACTTTAGATGCTTAGCAGATGAGCCCTCAGATTTTTTCCAAATGCGCACTTTATCTTGCATGGGAAATGGGGATTTTGAAGAGCTGAAATATGATGTATAGTAGCAGAGACCTAGTAAGACAAATTCAGCTCTGTTACTCATTGCAGCAGCACTGAAATCGGCAGGAGGACACTACTGAGACAAGTGACCAAAAGCAGAGCTTGGTCCAAAAGCCTTTGTGTGGAATGTAAATATTATCTCTGCCAGAGAGTAAGTGATTTCTTAATGTCACAACGTTAGTGCGACAAAAATTTGGCAGAACCAAGGAATGATCAATACATAAACTGCTGTCCTGCAGAGTGTGCACACTGTGGGAACTCCTCCAGCCACTGAAGCATGCGTGGCAATGGGGCATCAGGCTCTGGGATTTGTGCGGGCTGCATTGGAGATGACGTTCTGAAAGCACCCATTCTCCATGTTACCTATAGGGACTTAGGTAACTAAGTCAGCAGCAACCTCTGCTCACCCCAACTTCATTCTTTGCACAGCGACTCTATGTGCATCCCCATCTCAACAAAGCTCTCCCTAGCTGGTGTGTCAGCCTGTTACTTCCTCCCTTCGTGAATGAGCAAGAAGAAAAATCACTTGCAGCTTGTGTAATCCACCAGTTGTGCACTGGTGTAGACAAGGGATGTGCTGGTCCTCACAGAGACTCTACCTGCATGTGTTTCCTAAGGACAGCAGTGGCCCTGGGCTCCTTCACTAGTTTCTTCATGAAGTATTTAATACTTCTCTGTGTCCAAATTAATCCACCTCAGGACTTGCTTTCCTGCTGGAGAGGCTTACGTTCATGCACTTGATATAGCAGTGGCGTGGTCTGGCTTTAGCAAGATGAAATCATTCAGGAAGACTCCCAGGTTGGCTGAGTCTTTTGTGGTTAGGATTACAAATTAAGCAGCATCTCCAGAGAAGTCTACAATGTTTCCAGGCACAGAAGAGCACAGTGGGGAGCTGGCAAAGCCTTGTCTATGCAGTCACCTTCGATGTCACCCCACAGCGGGTCTGCCAGCCTCAGTGCTCAATTTGTGTTACCCCTTCTTGAAACGAAGCATTATGCATCCATGCGTTGCACATGTGCCAGACATTATTCTAGGTTGGATGTCCCGCAGTCACTGTGTGCCATGGTCCTGCTGCCTGTCTCCAAGACAGCCTGCTCCTGTTGGTGATCAGTAGGTGAACCCAAGACTGTATCGCCTGAAATGAGACTCTCCATGAGCTGATCCTTTCTTGTATTGGCTGTTTGGATTTTATAACCCCCAAACTGCTAGTAAAGAGCCTGAAGATCTGCTCTGCCTCACTGCTAAAGAAAGTGAATGCACACAGCTCCGTGGGGAAGAACATGGGGTCCTGGTGGACTCCAAGTTGGCTCTGAGGCAGCCACATCCCTTGTGTGACAAAGGTGAATGGTTTCCTTGTCTGGCAAAGGATTGCCAGTTGATGGAGGACAACTTTCCCATCTATTCAGCACTGGTGAGGCCACCCCTGTGGTGTTGGGTCCAGTGCTGGACTCCACAGTAGAAGCAGGACATGGACTGGAGGGAGTCCAGGGAAGGCCTGTGACAGTGATTAAGGCATTGAAGCATCTGTCACAAAAGGAGAGGCTAAGAAAGCTGGGATCAAATCAGTGTGTTGAAATAAGTGATGAGAAAGAGTAAAGGAAACGAAGCCAGAGTCTTCTCATTGGTTCCCAGTGAAAAGACAAGAAGCATTGGGCACACATTCATCTTGAACACAAAAAATACTTCCTTACCATGAGGTTGGTCAAACTCCAGCACAGGTTGACAGATAGGCTGTAGGGTCTTCGCCCTCGGAGATACTCAGAACCTGGTGGGACAAGGTCCTAAGCAGCCCGCAGTGGCTGACTCTGCTTTGGGAGAGGTTGGACCAGGTGATGCCCTGCAGTTCTGGCTCACCTCAGAGGTGCTGGGATTTCTGGGATTTAGTGAGAGCAGGAGCCCTTTCTTACCTGCCTCATATTTCAGAGGACTTGCCATTTATCCCAATGCATGTGAAGCTGTTTGCAGTCCTGAGAAGAGTGAGCAGCAGCAGATGGGGGAGTGTAGGTTTTTCATTATATAGGAAATAAGATTACCTGCTTTCTGAACATTCTTTTCCCCTGTGTTGCAGGTTAGGTGGACAACCACAGAATGTACAGTAATTCAGGTAAGGCTAGATGGATTTTTTCTTCCCATTTCCAGCAGCACTGCTCTGTATACACCATCCCAATGTGTAGGTCCCTGCTCATCTCCTGCCCTTGTCCTTTATCTTTCATGTCTGCAAAGGGAAGGTTCCCTGCCTGCCCATCATTCCACAGCCATTCAAGAGGATGTTGAGTTTTTTTCTTGTTAACATCCAGTTCTGCAGACAGTAGGAAAAAATCATTACCTTCAGTGAGAACAGCATTATCTCCTGTTTTATTAGTATTGCTTCTATAGTGAGAGGCCCCTGTGAGGAAACAGGACCCTATTGTGATGGACACTATCCAGATGTACTAAAAATACAATCTCTACCCTTAAAGAGCCTGTGCTTTAAGTTATAATAAGGCACAACAGATGGACAGACAAACAGGTGCTTGGAAAGCACAAGATAGCAGTACAGGAGAAAGCCTGAGCCCTGTGGTGACAATACCTCTGAAGGACCTGAATAAGATCCTTATCTTCCCCATCTGAAAAGCTTGTAGGATGGCACCCGATCAGGTTTCCACACTCGCTGGGTGTTTGCCATAGCCACAATACCCATCTTTCAGCATTCCCAGTGGGAAGAAGGAGGGTTTTCATGGCAGATAAGCTTACCAAGGACACACACATCATTAGCCAGAAAGGGATGGGGTCTAGTGTCATAGGTAATCTTCCTCATAGTACCTTTTCCTTCACACTGCAAGTTTGTCAGTTGTAGAAACCATGCAGGAAAACAATCTTTGGTCTTTAACTTATTGGCTCAGCACATGGTGGGAGCGGACAGATGAATTAGTCAGGATGGATCTAAAGCACGATTTTGCATGATAAAACCACCACAGTTGTCCTCTAAAGGTAATTTACAAAGGAGGAAGAAGGGAGTTTGCCCTTTCTGCCTCCCTGCCATTTCAGTGGCGGGTAGAGATAACCTGAAAGTGACTTGAGAGTTTTTCTGATAGTTTTTACATTAGAAATTCAAGTCCTGCCTCATCTGAGAAACAATCTGGTAACTCAAGAAGGAGTGAAATTATACCATTAGAGAGGAAGCCAGCGGTGGAGAGCTGTTTATACCATGTGTGGCTTTTTCATAATGTCCCTTTAATTCTAATAGCTTTGGAGAAAAGGATGGCTTTGACCCTGCTCACCCCTTAGCCACTGATCTGGAGATAGAAGCTCCCTATTCCCTGAGAAGCCCAGCAGTGCTTCCAGCACCACTAAGTCTGGTGCTGATAAATGCTAAATTAAAGACAACCAAACCAATAAGAGAGAGAAGCTGCTTTCAGGTTTCTTTATCCTCCGGAAAGAATTACAAATTCCATGGAACAAAAAAGAATCCTTTAAACTTTGCTGGTTCTTCACGTTCCTCACGTTCCCATTCCTGGTGCCTAGAACTGTAGCGTGTCCTCCTGAGCCTTCCTGGTGATGTCCTGCCAAGCCACACCAGTGGCTCTGGCCACCCTTCGGCTCTGGCTGCCCACTGTTGATGGAGGGGGCTGGGGTGGACAGCATCACAAGGGGCTTCCTGTTAACAGATCTTGGCTGCTCTTGGGGGAAAATGCTCCTCACCAACCTTACCTTGGTTTGCAAGTCAGCTGTGCTGGCTAATGAGCCTTTGCTGGCAGGACCTGGGACCAGCCACAGCACTGTGGTGCTGGTGTCATTGACTCAGAGGCTCATAGTTCCTCTGTTTCCCGTCTTGTCATGGTCCATGGTGAGGAGCCCGGGGGTCAGCAGGGCACTTGGTGGTTTGGTCTGCTCCAAGCTTGCCTGGGAGAGCCCCAAAGATGCGCAGCCCCAAACAGAAGGTTCAGGAGCTGATCTCCAAACCAGGCTGGAGCTCTGTGCTCTGTAGATGCTGATGACACGTTGTGTGTTTCTGGTGATGCAGGCATGGAGGGTCACGCTTACAGTCGAGAGACGTCTCCCCATCCTTTGGAAGTGGCACGTTTCAGCTGATACATTTACCATCGTGCACCTGTGACCTATCTCAACCACCTGCTGATGAAAGCGGCTTTCTCCAAACCACCCAGAGGGCTTTCCCCATGGGCACTTGCCTCTTAGGTCATTGCATGTACTCTTTTCCTCCGTGTGTTTACTAACAATAATCAAACTCAGCAATTTATGGGAGGTTTAAAGAAAAAGAACTCTTCAAAAGGAAAGCCAATACTCCCTGCTCCTAAGTGTACTGACCTTCTTTGGTTTCCTCCCAAATGGTGTCATCATCGCGTCGCCTGACGGTTATTTCCCCTTGACTTCTACCCCTCGGTGTGCATGAAATGATGGGTGTAGAGCCTCAGGGGGTGCCTTGCGTGTGCCATGGAGGCAGGTCTGCCTTCCAAAAGCCACTTTCTGAAAGTATCACGCTGTCTGTGGATGTCTGGTTGTTATCATGGGCGATGCCGCATGTCATCCCGGGAGGAAATGGCAGGGCACACCACAGGCGAAGGGAGGCACCATCTGCCTCTCAGCATTCCTGGCTCTGCTGCTCTTCAGACTGTTACAAAAATTTCCCTTTACAGGCAGGGAATTCAGGGACAGCCATTGCTAGGCTTAGATTAGCATCTCCACGTTTGTTTTCAGCAGTCCGGTTTTGTTTAAACTCGAGAAACAACCAGGTTGTGGAGTCTGAGGCTGGCAGCTCACTGCTCTCTGATGCTCGCTGGGCTTTTCTCCCATAGCTGCTTAGAAAGCATCATGATCAGTTCCAATCACTGGTGATTTTCTTTCTTTTTTTTTTTTTTTTTGGTGCTTAGGAATGTTATTTTTAGTGGAAGGAGCTGAGTGCCCTAATGCATCTATAAATATTTATCAGGGGTGATGAATGGAAAGGACTGATAACCCCTGAAACCAGCCCTCAGCTTTTCTTCCCATCTGAACTGATACGTGGCCTTGGCTCTCATTGGAAAGTGCTCGCTGGGTACCTACATCCCGTGGGGAGAAAGAAAATAAACACATGTAGTGGCCACAGATTTGGTTGAATATAAATATTGTGAATGAGCTGTCAAGAAGAAGAGGAAAGTGATGATAACCTGGTGCAGCGTGTTAGGTTTAGCCTGCCAAAGAGAGCGTGCTCGCGGGGACAGGGAAGGTTTCGTGTGTGTTTTCAGATGAATTTGCTAAAGGAGGACCTGCAGCAGCTTTGGTTGTAGAATGGAAAATTGGCATGCTTTTCTAGTGGCTGCACTCAGGATGCTCCTGGGGTGGTGAAGGCCATTGGCAGCTGGAGGGGTTGTGGCTGTACAGACATAGGGGCCTTCCTCCTGCTGACCAGATGTGCAAGGGGCCAGCAGGATCTCCTGGAAACACATGTGAGCGTGGGGGCTCCCAGCCAAGCCCCACTGGGTCCTGTATCAGAACCATGGGTATCTTCCAGGGATGGGTCATCTGCACCAGCAGCAGTGCCAGTGGTGGGGAGCTGCACCATGGGGCAGCCTGGGCCAGTGATGGGAGAGCCATGTGGGATAGTGAAGTCATCACCTCCTTAGAAGTGCCAGGGCCCAAACTGTGGCACAGAAAGGGAAGGCAGGGATAAATACACTGTCAGGGAAGTCTGGATCACAGGGGAGCATCGTGTTTGCTGCTTTCATTCCGTTATTTGACATGCTGCGACTTTCCCTTCTCACTTTTGCTACCCCGGCTGCCCAGAGGCAGATCCTCCTGCCACAGCCTCAAACACAAGCACCTCTCTGAGCCTGTGGTCCAGCTGCAGATGGAGGAGGTGCAGGGCCAGGCACTCAAGAGGGAGGAGACCCCCCACTCCAGGGGTCTTGCAGCTAGCCCTGCCACCCTACAGGGCTCATGAGGGGACATGGATGGGAGACAGCCATCACTTCATGGGCTGATGCATGCTCAGGTATGGCAGAGAGGGTGCTTGTGCCTCTCCTTCCCCCTGCTCACAGGATCAGTGACAGCCAGTGGAGCTGGGCCTTGTTCAGAAAACCTGGCAGAATCGATGGAGTTTTTTACAGACGCAGCCAGGATGTTGTCTGGGTATGTTAAATGTGTCCCTTCGTGCCGTGGCTCTGCATTACCTCACCCACAGTACCATTCATTTTAGCCAGCGAAGTGTTTTAGCAGATGCTTTATATTATTGGCTGGCTGGGGCTGCAGGTTGATGCTGGTGGCTGCTGCAAAAGGACAGCCTTTGCCCAGCCACCACTGGAGTGGGAGGAACCTGTGTCCTCCCTGATCTAAACAGTTCTGGAAAGGCTGCGGTCCTGCAGTCATTGTGAACCCTGCAGCCAGCAGCAGCAGCCCAGCAGTGAGACTGGTTGGGTCCACGCATCACATCGCCAAGGCCTGAGCTTAATTACACTTGACCTCATCAGCCTGCTTCTGATGGTTTCCTTCTGCAAGCACTTGGAGGTGATGGGGACGATGCCGCAGAGTTCTTCCTGCCTTGCCCTGTGGTGCATGGTGATGCCAAGCAGAGCATGGTAGCTGTCTTTGCCAGTGCCCTGGGCAGGCTGTCGTGACATGTTACCCAAGTGTGTCATTTAGGGAAGTCACTGCTAGTCTATGGACCCTGTCAGAGAAGTCCAGCTGGTGCACATGCCACTGCTCCGGGCACTGGTCTGGCACTGGGGTAGGCAGTGTGCGCTCAAAGCACAGCCTGGGGCACAGACTGGTCCAGCCAAGCCCAGTTAGTACAAAGACAAGCATGGATGCTGTACTGTGGCCAGCAAGGGTGTTCCTGCAACGAGGCAGGATGCCCAGGATCATTTTGCACCCCAGTAGCACCAGGCGCCTCCATTGGTGACATGCTGGGACACCGCACAGGGGAAACCCCCCCCCCCCAACACCCCAGCTTGCTTACAATTAACTTTGCAACCTGCTTATGAACTATTGTTTGCCTTTGGAATAATTGCCTTAAATCTCCCAGGAGGAGCAGTTCAGGCTGGGCTTTAATACATGTCCCCAGGCTGTGCCCCCCTCCGGTGTTACTGCACCCCAGCCCTGGCATGTGCGGGTTCCAGAGGCTGTGGCACTGTGTTGGGTACCGACTGCTCCCCAGCCCTTGCTCAGCATCCTGCAAGCAGCATGGAAAACTGCTCTGGAGAGCTGGAGAAGCTGCCGGGGTGGGAGCCGGGTGCATGTGTGCCTGCATGCACTGCAGGCAGCATGTCGCATGCCAGTGCTGCTCGCAGGGGATCCACTGGATCTGAGCATTCCTGCCGGTGATTGCTCAGCTCCTAAGGAATGGCTGGTCCCTGACATGGACCCAGATCTTCAGCAGTGACAGGAAGACATGCTGTGGTGTAGCCGTGGCACCTGTAATTAAGCCCCTCTTTAATTCCCACTGGGCTGAGCATGGGCTGGGGCAGAGCTGCATTGCTCACAACACCTTCTCGCACTGGGCAGGGGTGGACAGCAGCACCCATCCAATTCAGATTGAAATGAAGCTTCAGTTTCCCACAGGAAAAACCCACTTGACCCAGAAAGCAAAATGCCACCTAAAAACGTTTTCTCATGGGAAAATAACCTGGACAGAGCTATGTCCCTGCACCGGCATCTCTGGCCACTGTCCTGGTGCCGAGGGTTAAGGCCAGGAGAGGGAAACCCCCAGTTTCCATGGGGTAGGAAATAGGGCACCGTGCGATATGCCCCACACCTGGATGGTCTGCCAGTGATTTGCGAGGGGAAGGCCATTCAGGCCATCCCTCAGAGGATCCCCAAGGCCCCGCCGTGCCCATGCAAAAGGAGCGTCCCCAGCAGATCCCATCATTTGGGCTCAGGAGCCACACCAAGCTTTGGTGCCATTCCCTATTCCTGCCACCTCATGAGTGTGGCTGCAGGCACAGGGGAGAGCAGGAGCATCCCTGGGAGCAGCTGACAAACCCGTGCTGGAGCGGATGCTCTAAATGTGGGGAATGTCTCTAACAGAACCCTGTAAACTGGAAGCCATGTTCTGTCATCTGCCAAATATTTAATAAATTCATCTCATCCCTAAGGGGTGTCTCGTCCCTTCGCCGTGTGAAGAAAAGCTGAGAAGTTAATGAAAACGGAAAAAACGAGGTTTTTAAGAGCTCCAAAGCTGCGGGGCAGCAGGAGAGCAGCTGCCAGTGCTTTGCCGTGGGTCCGCACAGAGCAGCGAAGCCAGGAGATTACCCGCATTTGTCATGGCTGCAGGTCACTGGGAGCAGACAGAGCTGCCTGTGTTCAGAGCCGGGGCATCTGTGCCATCCACACCGTGCCGGCGCCCCGTCCCAGCTGCCCCCGTCCCGCCAGATGTTCCCCACTGCAAACGCTGCACCGTGGAGCACATCTGGAGAGAAAGGGTGAAGGCTGTGATGGAGGGCAGCAAGGGGGGAACAGCCACACTGGAGCCCCCATCCCCTCCCAAAGCAGCACTAGATACTGGGGAGGGGGGGAGCTGGGGTTTGCCCAGCACCCCCAGCAAAGGCTGCAGCAATGGTGGGGCTATTGTTACCACTGCTCCCACCAGATGTGGGGCTAGTGATGGAGGCTCATCCCCATTCAGCACCAGTTCGGGGGTGGCTCACAGCCAGAATCAGCTGTCCCATAGGGTTACCCACATCCCACTACTGGACCCAATGGCAATACCTCGTGCCCCCTGCAACCACTGCTGAAGGACCCCCTGGCCCCCACAGTCAACAGGCAGAGCTGCCTTGGCTCTGCTTACAGAGAGGAAACCTTAGCCCCCGGAATCCACAGCTTCCCAGGCGCAGATGCATCCCCTCCACTTCCCAGCCCCAATAATTTGGCACAGTGCTGCCCAGCTCCAGGCACTCTTTTGTTTTAGGGATTAGGTGCCTTGGTGGGAAAGATGTGGAGCCTTCCCATAGCCAGGGGGTCTCCCGGCTGCTGACAGGCCTGGGGCGGCTCTGCTCCCCATCCCACATCCCCAGGACAGCTCTGCTCCTCATCACGCATCCCCGGGTAACTACTCCCCATCCTGCATCCCTGGGATGTCTCTGCTCCCCATCGCACATCCCCTTCCTGAGAGTGTTCCCGGGGAGGGAGCAGTGGGTGCTGTGTCCTCCAATCCAAACAGCAATGCCCAGGACCACCTGGGGACACAGTCTGTGGTGCCAGGGTGCCCCAGCTCTCCCTGTCCATCGCAAAGGGCCCCTGCGGTAGGGACACACTGCTCCTGCATCCCCAGCACCCTGTGCTGCTTCCTCCCCTCCTTGGCACCCACAGTTCTCCAGGAGCTGCCTGACTCCCAGCCTCCATCATTGGATGCCTGGGGACCCCACACTCCAGACCACACTGGGATAGCAGGAGTTAGGTGGAGAGGTGAGTAGATGATGACCAAGAGTGCTGTGTCCGTCACCAGAACAGGCTTGCTGCCGTGCACCACTTCCAAGGAGGATGTGGGTGCTATGTGTCACCTGGCTGCTGTTCCAAGGGGGCATGGGTGCTGCATGTGGACATAGGACCTGTTTGCAGGCTGCAGCCAGGGTGCCTGTCCAGTGGCACCCATGTCCCTGCTCCCACCCCTGTTTATTCTATAGGTGATAACACTTCTACATCTCATTGATGCCATATTTAAATCAAATTACCCGCAACCCAAATTACCACCCCACATTCAGGAGGGGTTTAGCTCCTGCTCAGCACAGAGCTGCAGATGGACTCAGGCCCATGGAGATCCCAGGGATCCCATGCATCCCACACAGACCCCAGGGACTCCATGTGCCCCACAGAGACCCCAGAGTCTCTAAGTAACCCAAGGAGACCTCAGGAACCCCATGTGCTCCACAGAGATCCCCAGACCCCATAAGTCCCACAACTGGGTTCAGGCATGGGCACCCTTTGCCAGGATCCCCCCACAGCACCCATCCCAGTGCTGCAGCACAGTCCACGGCCCCACCATCGGGTCCCACATCCTGGACACCCAAAGACCAAAACTGGAATCCATGCACCCATCCTGTGAGTCCCCCTTTGGGCACTGCTCAGTGGCACAGGACACAGTAGCAGGGCATGCAATGCTGTCCTTCCTGCTCCCCTCCTGCCTGGAGCACAGGGCATCGGGGGGTCCCATGGGTACCAGAGCTGAGGGTCACTGGCCCAGTCTGGAAGGAAAGACCAGGCATGGCTGGCTCCATGTCCATGTGGCTCAGACACCCACAGCCTCCTCCCCTGGGGGCAGCCCCTGTTCTAATCCCCCCTGGACATGGGGTCAGGGGGCTCCATGTCAGTGTCTGACCCCAGCGCCGGGGCTGCTCCTCATTTACACCATTTAATGACCACTCTGGGCCACATCAGCCACTCCAGCTCCATCCATCACTGGGGAATTGATTCTTCCGCTCAGCTACAAGCTGTTGGTGTGACCCTGCCCTTCCCCACCAGCTCTCCTCCTGCATCCAGCCATGATTTATGGGGATGCAAGGGGAGTGCCTAGCACGGATATCGGTGGACAATCGCAGGGCAAACACTGCGCTGGGGTGGGACACAGAGGGTGCAGCCACAGGTGCTGGGGAGACTGACATGGTGCATGCCCTGGGCTCCACAGGGACTGGTCCTCATTTTGTCCTGGTTTTCACTATGCCCACCCGCCCTCACACCTATCCATTGCACATGGATGCACCCGCTGACTCACACACTCATGCCCCATGCACACACACCCCCGTGGCACACACCGTGTCCCTCAGGGACAGGCTGCCATCACATGCACCCAGTGCCATCAGTGCTCTCACACCCATATACACCCCAACCTGGCTCCCTGTGCCCCATGCCCAGTGAGGACTGCAACATGCCAAGGGGTGGCACAAGCCCTGGTGGCACTTTGGGATGCAGTGCAGGGGACACAGCTCAATGTATCCTCACAGAATGTCTCAGAGCCCCTTCCAGCATCCTTATGCCGCAGGGATGGTGCTGGGTTGGGGATGCCGAGGTGAGGAGCCAGGGCACGGGGTGTCCATCCTGTCATGCCATGGGATGCCCGGGCCACTGGCCATTTCTGCTGGCTTGTGCAGAAATTTGGTGGCAATTACATAAGGAGGAGCCATCGGCCCTGCAAACAAGGTCAGGCGGGAGGCAGCGGTGGTGCGGGCTGGGGGGGCAGGAAGGACTGGCTGGCAGATGCTCTCCCTCCCCAGGCTGCAGCAGCGGGAGCAGCGCTGTGGGAGCTGCACACTGGGAATGGCATCAAGATAGAGCACAGCGTGACAGCTCAGCAACAGGGGTGCTCAGAGTCCTTCTGGCCATGGCAGTGTCACACCTGCATCCCTGGGGTCCCTCCGGCCATGACAGTATCATGCCTGCATCCCTTGGTGTCCCTCGAGCCACGGTGGCATCGCCACAAGTGCTGTGGGGCTAGAGCCATGGGGTAGCCCATTCCCAAATCAGGGCTCTCAAGCTTTGCTTACTCTGAGGGTGCTCAAAACCAGACAGAGTGACTCCAAAATGGAGCACATACCTCTCATTGCAGAGGCAGGGGAACCTGTGGGGCTCAGGCAGCACCAGGAGCTACCCCAAGGGTGGTGATGGCCGGGCTTGGCAGCATTGCCAGCAACCAGGTGACAAATGCCCACTGCAGCAGCTTTGCCTTTTTCCAGGGGATGCCTCCCTTTGGGCACTGCCACTCTTCCCTCACTGACCCCACATCACCTTCCGCATAGCCCACGGGAGCGGGTGGTGATGGCTGCCGGGATGGCATGCTGCACCCCTCGCACCCCACATCCCTGGGGCCTGGCAAAGCTGCCCCTCACACCAGCAAGGCCACGGACCAGCCTGGCACACAGTGCTCCAGCCCCACACGCCACGCCATTGCTCAGCACATGATGCCAGATCAGCTGCTGCTCCCTCCGCGGCAGCACCATGTAAAGGGCTGACCATGTGTCACCGGCTTAATTTGGCGCCTGCCCTCTCAGGGACATTAATTAATCCAATCCCTGTGCCCAAACCCCGGGAGAGCTGCTTTCTTCCTTGGAGAGCTGTCAGGGGGATGCGGTGCCACTGCTCTTCCTGGGGATGAGGCCAAGCTGACAGAGGCGGTCAACTGCTCAGTATGGGGGGATCTTGGGGACCCCCACTCTGCCAGGCACTGCAGGATGGGCTGGAGCAGAGGCTGAGTGCAGCGAGCATAAACCCAGCAGACAGAGGAACAGGCAGCAAGTCAGGGCCCGGCTGGGTCCTGATGCTGAACGATCCATGGGACGGGAGATTTATGGCCGATCGGAAACGCCTTGCCGGGAGCTGCTGCCCTCCTCCCGCTGCCCTGACCTCCCTGTCACACCAAGATTTAAGCAGGGGATAATTGCACCTATTAGCCAAAATGAAGCTGTCTGTGGTGGTGTGGCTGCTGTTGGAGCTGGCGGGGCAGGAGGGCAGGCAAGAGGCCACAGCTGCGACTGAACCCCCATGGAGAGGGGCAGCAGGGACCATGCCGGTCACCACAGCCTGAAGTGGGAAATGGTAAGCCAGCTGGAAAGGCCAAATGCCAGCAGATGAGCGGCTCCAAGGGGTTCCTCAGCACAGCAAGAATCCCAGGCTAGGCCAGCTGCCCCGGCCACAGGGCTCCGCAGCATTCCAAGGGTCTGTGGGGTCTGCAACAACTCCCCACAGATGCAAAGCACAGAGGGGACCATGGAGCAGCATCACCATGTTGGAGCGCAGAGGTGTTGAGACCTGGCGTGGGAAGATGGACAACCCATGGCCATCTTCATGCTCCTGCTCTGCAGAGCCCACAGCCCCTCAACAGAGCAGAATTGCTCACCAGCCATGTCCCCACTGCCAGCGGCGTTACCAAGGGGTGGTCCCACATCTCTGCCAGGATTTCACTTTGTCGTGGTTTGAGGCCCCTCAAACAGTTCTGCGCACCCCCCCCTCTTTCTTCCCCAGTCCCCGGGAAATGGGAAGGAGAATCAAACGAATGCAACTCCCACAGGTTGAGATAAGAACAGTTTAGTAACTAAGGTATAACATAAATTACTACTGCTACCACCAA
>JASSUY010038006.1:15655-52346 GCA_032466535.1 Forpus xanthops | reverse complement strand
TCACGATAGCAGAGTAGAGGGGCAGGATCACCTCTTTTGATCTGCTGGTCACACTTTTTTTGATGCAGCCCAGGATACGGTTGGCTTTCTGGGCTGCAAGTGCTCACTGCCGGCTCGTGTTCATTTTTTCATTGACCAACACCCCAAGTCCTTCTCTGCAGGGTGGCTCTGAATCTCTTCTCTGCCCAATCTGTAAGTGTGTCTGGGATTGCTGTGACCCAGGTGTAGGACCTTGCACTTGGCATGGTTGAACTTCATGAGGTAGGCATTTGCCACCTCACAAGCGTGTCAAGGTCCCGCAGAATGGCATTCCTCTCATCCAGCATACCAACTGGACCACAGAGCTTTGTGTCATCAGCAAACTTGCTGAGGGCACACTCAATCCCACTGTCCTTGTCACTGACAAAGTTGTTGAACAGAATCAGTCTCAGCACCAACCCCTGAGGGGACACAAGTCATTACTGGTTTCCAGCTGGCCACTGAGCCGTTGACCACAACTCTTTGCATGTGCCATCCAGTTCTTTATCCACCGAGTGGTCCACCTATTAAATTAATGTCTCTCCAGTTTAGAGACAATGATGTTATGCTGGACAGTGTCAAACCCTTTGCACAAGCTCAGATAGAAGACATCAGCTTTGCCCCTATCCTTAAGTTCTGTAGCCCTATCGTGGAAGGCCAACAAATTGGTCAGGCAGGATTTCCCCTTAGTGAAGTCATGCTAGCTGTCACCAAGCACCTCATTGCTTTTCATGTGCCTTAGCATACCTTCCAGGAGAATGCTTCATGATCCCGCCTGGCACAGAGATGAGAGTGACTGGTCTGTAGTTCCCTGGGTCTTCCATTTTCTGCTTCTTGGAAATGAGGGTTATTTCCCGTTTTCTCATCGTTGGGAACTTCACCTGAAATCATTATTGATGTAGTCCAACAGTGATTGCAAGTTTGAGAGCTCAGAGAAAATTTTAATTGATAAGTCTTCTGTGTTGAAAGTAGCTTCAAGTTTGAAGGGAATTAATCTCTGAAGTCTCTTCTGATGGCCCCAAAAGAAAACTAAAAAGTGAAATGGCAAAGATTTTGCACCAATCTTGCTAGGTACAAGGACATTGCTGAAAGTTATGGCAGGAGACCTTTTTTTCTCAGTTATGTTGCAATGGTAGTACTGCAGTTAAGGCTGGAATACAAACAGAAATTTTACTTTTCCAGGAATTTGTATATTTCTGTATATTTTTTGGTATTCCTACTTTAGACAACCTAAATATTTGTTATTAGACTGTTAGGCTGTTATTAGTAAAACAAAAGTGTTACAGGTATAAGTTAAGCATTGTGATGATGGTAATCATCTGGATGATGCATATTCTATCTCCATTCTTCAATATGAAGGTTGCTTATTGATAGGTAAAAAGTAAAGATTGAAACTGTTTAAATAAAAGAAGAAATGGTTAAATTGGTTAAAGCTGCTACAGTGACCTATGGGTTCTATATGGTAATACTTTTAGCAACACAAAAAAGGTATAAGTCTATAAATTGCATTCATAATATTAAATTATTACTTAATATAATATGAATATTGGATATATTGGAACTATTAAGATAATATAAACTCAATATGAAATCATATGAACTAAACCTGGCCTATATTAATGTAAAAACAAATTAAAAATATCTAAAATCAGGGAATTTGTGGTGTTAATTTGCTCTCTAGAAGGAATTTTCAGATGTATCAGTAGGCAAGAAGAGATTGCCTTTCTTGTAATCCTCTCAGTGGTTCTCATGTTGCAAATTACACTGGATAATGCTCTAGCATGCCATTAGGATATCATGTAATTTTCTCAAGCTACCTTCAATTTCTGTTTTGCTTTGTGCATTTATTAAGGTATTCCAGCCTCAGAATGCCCTTTAAATTGATTAGTTGGCAATCATTCATATATAAGTTCTTGGTGTTAGTAGAATATGTGTTCTCGTAATTTCCATTTAAGTCTTTTTAATAATTTTTTGTGGAAGAAAAAAACAAAACCAGCAATGGTTTTGGCTGTTTTTGTTTGGTTTTAGTTGGTTGGTTCCTTTAAAACTTTGAATTTTGATATAATTTTCTTTCACTTCAGTGTGACAGTGCTAAGGATAGATCTGCAAGATACTCGGCCCCTGTATGTTGACACTTTGCATGTCTTTGAATGAAGACTACTTTTGTGCTTTGTTTTGAAGGTGTAACAACACTAACTAGCTTCTTGGAATTATTTTTTTACAAAGTATATACATTTGTACAGTCACACTTTCAGACCTAGAATAGCAGTAGCAGCATGTTTCTAACGCTTTCCATAGAATGCATGTATAAACTACTTCTGAGAGAAAATCTAATGAAGTGGCATATTACAGACAGCTGTCTTGCAGTAAGCACTCTTCAATTATTTACCTGTTATTTCTCAACTTTGTGGTAAAGCAATTTGTACAGATTAAACTGGAGAATATATTGAAAGTGTGCGTATGCATGTGTTTGTATTCTTCATTTCCATGTAGAAACTTTAACTTAATCTAATGGAAAATATTCAGTCCTGAGAAAATGCAGGTGGTTTGTATACCTTTACTTTAAAAAACAATCTGTATAGTTATGAAATGATAGTAGAGTGCATCACATTCTTACTGGCATGCTCGTTAAGATCTCTGTGTGTTGCCTTAAGCGAAGATGAGCACCACTAAAAGGGACATGGTAAGCAGCTTAAAAAGCTGAATTTAAATAGCAGTGTTATCTGAATTTGCTAAAGATAAGCAAACACAATATAGTGCTTAAAATCATCTGTCATGTTAAGCTTTTTGGTTTTTTTTTATTGGTTTTATGTTTTCTGTGAAATGTGACCACTGCCTGTGTTAATCAGAGATAAGGTTGGCTATAGTTGGACTTACCAGTTCCTTCTTACACAGCAATAGAAGTATGGTTTATTATTCTAATCATGTAGTTAGAATTTTCTGGGTTTTTTTTTCATTGTAGGTGATAAAAATCTTAAATCTTCTTATTTGACTTGTTATATATTTTAAAATTGATAATGTTATGTAGTGGTATTAATTTTCTAAACTTTATTCTTAGAGTTATGCTTACAGTGAATCTCACAGTTCAAAGAGGAAAGCTGGTCACTCGCATAGAGATTTATTGGTTAGTTTTCTACTATAATGTTTATTATAAATACATTGTGTGGAGTTACATACTGATACGGTTATTGATAAATTTATTAGCAAGCTGATATATGCATAAATGAGTTCAGAAAAAGGAAACTTCTGTATTGACCAAATTCTGCCCTGAAGTTGGGTATTTACAAACCCTTCAGGCAGTGGAATACCATGAATGGAATCAGCTTGATAGAAATCATGTTCTCCCGGAGTCCTGGGGAAGGCTTTTGGAACAACCTAGAAGTGTATTTCTCTGGATTTATTTTTGTTCTATCAGCATAGAGACACGTGTTCTATTATTTACACTTTGTCCCCTATCAAACAGAGATATTTTAAATGTAGGTGCAAAATGGATTGAATTTACTATAAACCTGCATGTTAAACCCAGTAAACTCTTGAGAGAGGCACATGGATGATGGTGATCTTCCAAAAACCATTCTAGAAAGTTCAGTGTGTAACATAATTAATACATATTTTGAATGTTATTTTTCAGAGGGTTTTTGGCACTGATGGATTAGCAGTTGTGTCAGGTTAAGGGAACCTTAGCAGCAGTAGGTGTCTGTGTTGAGACAAGGCTGAAATGATTTTTGTGTTTACTTATGTAATTATTGTATTACAATATTTCTCAGTGCACTCTGGAGGTACTATTTTTATAGTTATTTGTATTACAGCATTTCTCAGTGCACTTTTGAGGTGCTATTTGCCTGTTCCCTCAGCTCTTTAAATGAGTAATATGAATCTTTCTGCCCCCTGTGGCCTACTGCGATACGAAGCACTGCATTCTGAAAGTGCTACTTTTTGCCGTACCTTCAACTCTTATTTTTAGGTTTTTTTTCCCCACCTCACATATGCAGATTGTGTAGGAAATGTCAAAATCCAACAGAAAACAGCTGAAGTATAATTGTTAGGCCTTCATACATGTTTGGTATAAGTATCAGTGGTAGGGTACAGATTAATGCTGATAACAGGAACGTCCTTCCTTTGTTAAATTACATCAAAATAGGAATTTGACATTCTCTCTCCAAAACAGCTCAGATTCACTATGCTCTCTAATGGAAAAAAAAAGGACCTAATTATTAGCAGATTTTGGCAAATGTTTTTCAAGTAGTTCATGCTACACTTGTCAGGGTTTAGATAAATGTTTTGGGGCTTTCTCACTAGGGAAAAGAAACCCAAAGGTGTTTACTATTTTTTGGTCGGGCATGGTTTTAAAAATACAGGTACTGCTGATATAGAGTACGTAAGTAGTTTGGAGAGTTTTTACACTTTATTTGCTTCAGAAAGCTACATGGTTCTGGGGTGAACCATATGGAACATTTTTACAGCGTTCTGTACCAGATCTAAGCTTGGGAGCATAGAGCAATGTAAAGGTAGGAGTTTATTTACAATATGTACAGATACAACCTTTGTATTCTCTTTCTTTTCCTTCCCTCACAGAGTGGAATTTACTACGATCAAAGAAATTATAGCAGCCTTAGATATAGTAAACCAATTCCTTCCTACCATACTCGGGTCTGTCTCCTCTTCCTATATTAATTTTTTAATGCATGTAAAATACATATATTTAGGTTTGCTTATGCTATTTGAAGCAGACTTCTTTAACACTATAAATGATTACAGCTAGTAGTTACAATTATTTTTCTTGCTTTAGGGGTTGCCTTTTACAAAATGAATGGATGACATTTACTCTGTTCTGCCTATATAGGGTTTTAAATTTCAAATTAATTCTGTTTCCTGATTGCATGATATAAAGAAAAAACATAGCAGCTGTGACACTTGCTTCTTCTAAGTTCTGGTTTTTAAAACTGCAACAGAAAGTGTTAAAGCTTTAGCATCAATGTAGTAGTTTCTTTTGTAGTAATATACATAAGTCCGTGGTCTGTTCTGAGACAGGTGTTATCTTCCAGGACCTGTACCTCCTGTTGTGGTCAGGTTTAAGTAAGCAACTAGGGGAAATTGATGTCTTTTGAAAACTACTTAATTTTCTGTCATTCTCTTCTACAAATCTGGTAAAAATACCAGGTTTCTTTAATGTTTGAAAACATGATCTCAATGAAAATGGGTTTTCTTGGAGTGCTTGTCCAAGCATGTGTCTAGTGGATGTAAAATTTAGTATTTTCTTTAGAACTTTCAGGGAATATAGATCAATATATTGAAACAAAGTTAATGTACCCAGAAAAGGTTTCTGACTTTTTCTCTCTCACACTACAGTCATCTTCTCTATGCAGTGATCCAGTGGCAACAACTAGGAGTTACAGGGTTAGTACGATGCAAAATAATCTTACTTATCTTTAGATGTTTCAATGACCCACAGAAGTATAAAACTACACTTCTCTTCATAGGTGTCTCCTTCTGTAAACACTGGTTTGATAAGAAGTATCAGTTTGGTTCGTAAGCACCATTTGCATGGTTGCCTTAAATTTGTATTGTATAGCCCTGAGGCGTGACAGTATTACGTGTGCTTTTTTTCCTTGTTAAAGCTGCAGTTTGTAATTCTGTGGAGTTATTCTTTTTAGTGTTTTTAACATTGTTAAAGTGCCCCTTCAAAGCATTTTAGTAGTTACTGGTTTACTGATCTTCTTACAGACAGACCGGCATAAAGTTTATGAATACAATGATGTTGAAGAGTACTTGGTTAGAACAAGTTAATCCAAGCATACTAATTAACAGCTGCATGTGTAACACTAAAAAGCTATTTAAAAAAGTAAAGCATTTCACAGGAAAAATATTGTCATGAGATTACAGAATTTGGGATAAAATTCACTTTAGACACTTTAAAATAAGATGCCTTATTTAAATGAATAATCATAATGTAATACGATGAAAACATAACCTGCAGCTTTGCAGAACAAAAAGTAGATAGAAGTGCTGTAAGACTGGCTAAGGTTGCTCTACAAAAAGTTGTCTTCAAGTGACATGCATGCCTGAAACCTGTCTCTTGCTGCTGCAGCAGTTCAAATTCAAGTTAACACTGCCATCTAGTGACGTGCTAAACCTATGTAGAAAATTGTGCTATGCTTGAATTGCAAGCAGATAATTTACTCTTCCAGCTTTGTGCGTATTCTTGAGAAAACATTAGAAGATACACTGAGAGAACAAGACCATAATGACTGCTATTACGTATAACTCTGATATGCATATAATTCCACATATGATTTCTACTAGACCTCTGTTCATTGGTAGGAAAGCAGCCTGAGGCTGTATTTTGATGTTATTATATTTCTCAGAGCTACTTTTATTATTCAGTGCATAAATAGATCTCAGCCTTTTACCTTGAAACGTTGTCCTTCAGGAAAAGCTACATAGGTGAGCACAAAGCAAAACTGATAAGCATACAATATAACTTCAGTTTCCAGGGTGGATTAAAATTTCTGAAGACTTAGAACAGTGAAAAACAAATTGAAATTTAAGCATTTGATTTAATTTTATTCTGAAAATAAAGGTTTAGGTTTTATATTTATTTCTTTTTTAACTATTTGGCTAATTTTCAAGGAAATCCTTAGATATTTGGAAATAGACATCCCTGACAGTAGGAGGAAATACTGCTGAAAATGTTAAAAAAAATTATCTTCTCAAAAAGGAGTGCGTTACAGCATATGAGTGTGGCATAATCATCTGAGACTGAATATAAAGAGCATTTCATTCCCTTTTTCTCAGGCATCATTGAGTGGTGATGGATTACATAGCTCATATAGTTCTCGCACTGTAAGTGTTGTAGGCTTTTGGTTGTTTCTTTCATTGTATTTGTTTTCTGGAGACAAAAATTTATGAAAATGAAAAATGTATCCATCACTTCTTTTTAGCCATCTGAATACAGTTATTCCTCAAGAGCAAGCTCTGTTCGAAGTAGTCCTGTGGTGAGCATTCCTCTTGCATGGTTTGCTGAATGCCTTACTAATGAACAAAGATTATGAGTATTTATACCAGGTTCATTTTACTGACCAACACGTAGATCTGATTGTTCAATTCTGCAACAAAAAAAAAGGTAATGTGTTAGAGATCCCATTTTTAGCAAGAGTTAAAATTTAGCAGCAGGACAGTAAAGTGTAGAAACAACAAGGAATTGGTTTTTCTAAATATATCTCTTAAATATCTCTAATGTGTGTAACTTGAAGCAGTTGGAAACTGGAGTATAGGATATTGTTGGAGCTATCACCTTATGTCATAGTTCTGGCGGGCACATGAAACTGTTACTACAGTGCATGTCTTTGGGGAAGAGGACTGCTGCAAACTTTGTTATATGATCCAGTAAGAAGTAACAGGCTCATTTTTATGGGGAACAGTGTTCAAAACTAAGAGAAACTTGTTCCTGTATGTATATTGTATTAAAAGTGTCATTCTAAAGATGTTTTTTCTTGCTGCAAAGTGATTTTTAAATAGTTCTGCTCTGTTCTGCTGCAGAACAGCTGTCTTAGTTTCATTGGTACAGCTGCCCATTTGTCATGTTACACAAAACAGTGCTCTGGTACAGGTTTAATTGACATGTTGGGTCCTTTTTTCACTTTTCACATATTCCTAACAATGGTCTAGAGACTAAACAAGTCAGAACGGATTTATCAGAAACTGGGTGCTTTTAGCTATAACAGATGTCAGAATGAATTTTTGAGGGTGTAGGAAAGGGAATTTTGATGTTGCTTTATGAAGTTCTGAAACCTAAGAAGTATTAACATCCACCTCTGAGTTCTCTTGAACAGTGAAAATAGTACTTTTCTCCTTAGTTTCTCTTAACACTAAGATTAATTTCTTTATACTTTATCTAGGTATATCAAATCTCAGTATGTATATGTAAGTTTGATGTATTTTGCCTTTTTTTAGTGTAGTATTAGTATTTTTTCCTTTCCTTTTTAGGTGCCTGTCTGACATTATAGCTTTGGGGCATAAGCTTGTCTTCTGTTGTAAGGCCTCTTAAAATTGTGAATGTAGAAGGAGCCCAGATCATACTCATAATTGGTAGTGTTGGGATTGTGTTGATTTGAAGAAGAACACTTGTAGAGAAAAACACTTATTTATCAGCCTCTGATTATCTAATCTGCTTTTACAACTTACAAACATTTGTTGCAGTTGATTCTTGTGGCTTGTATTTTTTCTTTGGTATTACTCCAAATGAAGGCATGAATTGGCAATAGATGTTAGCTGCTTTTAGTCTTAGATACTGTAAACTTAAAAATAATAAACATGTGAAGGGAGTGTATAAAAACAGTGCATATGCTGACTGAAGAGTTCATATCAGTGTAGTACATATTTTATTCATGTAGACATTTAAAATAGCAGAAATCTAGAAAAGTAAGATTTTACTACAGTTAAACTGTTATAAAAGCAAGACTAAATTGCACTAAGGGAGATTTAAGTTTGGATTTCCTATTTGAGGAGTTTTTAAAGTATTTGTTCATTTTGTGATACCATCTTCATTTCTTTCACTCTTATCTTTTGAAGTCGTCTGATTTTTCTGATCAAAGTGAAACTGCTGCTGACTATTTCAGTCGTTCCAACCGCAGGGGAAGCATTGTTTCCGATGCAGATGATGTCCAAGGTTTGAATAGTGTGAGTGTAACACTTGTTATGCTGTGGTGAATACTGTGGGTTTTCTTTTAATGCTCTGAAAGAGTAAATACTGCAAAAGCATTCAGAATTATTTAATGGCAGATAGGTTTGTTGAGGGGATGGGGCAGGTTTTGTCATACAGAAGTGTCTGGAATCTGAATTTTTAAAAAGCATGCTGCTTTGTTTGAAAGGGGATTTTGCCTGTTGCTGGAAGCATGCAAAGCACGTTAACACATGTTTTTTGTGTGTGGTAAGTTTAATCATCTCTTCAATGTAAAATGTTGGGGGTTTCCTATGGAAATTAACAATGTCTAGTTTTTTTGTGTATTTTTGGAGTACTGTTACTTGGTTTAATGGCAAAAATAAGTTCTTACAACTGTTCCCTTGTTAGTTCGTTTTAGTGTTCATTCATCCAAGATGAGATTTTGTCAGGATAATTAATGGAGCACTCATAGCTGGTTATGCTCTTGTACCAAATCCCAGATCAACAGAGCATGTCACTTATAATGATGGTTTTGCTGTAAATCCCTTTAATATGAACTTTAGGCTTTACACGAGACCTAACTGCCTTCCCTGATGCTGCTGCTGGTTCTAGAAAATCTTGTTACTTGCTATGTTTTAATAGTGGAAGAAACAGGGAAATTTCTGGATTTAGGCATGACTTTGAAGAAACGGGGCTGTGCGTGCAGTAGGAGGAGAGATTGAGAACGGGGCTTATTTAGATGGGCAAAGGGGGATGCTGATGCCACATGGTGGTCCAGCAGTCTGCAATTGCTTCATTGGGTAAGAGCCTAAGAGACTGCTAGAGTACCCCTACAATCACTGTTTCTGTGATAACAGAAGCAACCTTCCCAGTTGCTTCTGTTATCATCATCACTATTATATATTGTTAGATTCAAAATTTGTATCCGTAAGTTATTCTAAGCTGGTAATTCAGTTATGTTCTTCACATCATTTTATCATTACAGTGGTGACAAATACTTGAAATTTACAGTTTAAGTACATCATTGGAGATGGTGAATTTGCCATGGAAATACAGTGTTGCTTCTACAGAAACCACAATAGAAATAAAAAGAAATCTTCTATCTTCTAAAGTAACACTTGTTTCTACTGTGACTGTAGCAGACTTCCAAATCTCCTTCTCTGGGCTGGGATGAAAACAAGTGTTCTTAGAAAAGCAAAATGTTTGCAGTACCATACTCAGTATATGTTGTTACTTAAAAATATGGCTACATGTTAAGGTCTTCATTTAATTCAACATAATTTGATTTATGGAAATGTAGAAAATAATGGAAATCTACAGTATGAGCTTCCACTGTCAGTGTTTTCTAAAGAAGGAGGGGATGTGGTAGTTCTTTTGCTTAGGTTTCAATACGTAGAATATGAATTTATTTTGTAGGTTGCTATTCCGGAGTACACTTCAGTTATGGACTTTTGCCTGAATTAGTTTTGTTCTGATGTGATTGCAGGTTTCACCAAAGAGATTGAAGGGACAAGTATGTTTTCTAATAACTCGGATGTTCACACTGAAGTGCACTTGCATGAAACTTTGCGTTTGTCATGCCACCAAGCCTTGTGGTCACTACCTGCTTGAAAATTAGAATAGTGAAACCTGTTTTGTTGTTCAGTACTTCAGTATTGGTAATGAATGTCTTAAGTTTATAAAAACGTTTCTAGCTTTTTCTTTACAAGCATTGATTTGTTTTGCAGTTTTTCAGGCTGATGGTTTTTTTTTTTCCTGCCTTGATCTGTACTCACTCAGTATCTTTGAAAAGGAGATGGTGAATCAGTAGTTCCTAATTGCAAAATGTGTTTTGTGATCACTTTCCCTTTTCTCTTTCAGCTGGAAGAAAAGAATGAAAAGTCACATTCAGAAATCTTTTCAAGGGTAAGAGTTTTTAATTCAAAAATTATTGAAAATCAGTGTTGATCTACGAATTTACAAGTACTACAATAGTTCCAAAGTAAAAATGCTGTTTGGTTTTAAGAGCTTGCAAAGAGGTGTTTTTAGACATAGTTATTTTGTCTCAGAAATTAAGGCTTTGTACCTTTTTTTCTGAAAGAAAGAATTTCTTTTTTTTTTAATTGATTTTTTTTTTTTTTTATACATTATTCTTTTAGCAAGGACGAGTTTCTTACAGAATTCATTTTCTGTGTGAGAAACTTCTCAAGAAAGGTTGCATTTTAAGAGGTTTGGGCTAGAAAAATTCATGTGCTAGATTCCACTGGAGACTTCCTTCTGAATCCAGCATGGCAGAAATCAGAATTTTTAGAAATGTTTTCAGCACCTACAGTTTTCCAGCGCTAGCAGCCTCCTTATGAAATCTTTCTGTACCGATGACTTAAAACTGTAATGTTACATACTGATCAAAGAGAAACCAACAGTTCATAATAAGTACTGGAAAATAACCAGTGGAAAATACTGTCTACATGCTAAGAAATGGTGAAAAGAAGAGAGAAAAGTGTTCTATGACTGTGAAGGAATTCATTGAGGTCACAAATACCAAAATGACAGGATGATTCCTTATACATTGTTTTTTTTCTTTTTTAAGCCATCATCTCGCAATTCAGTAAGTGCAACTCCTCTGAGTGGCAACTCATCTAGGAGAGGAAGTGGAGACACGAGCAGTTGGGTGGATCCTGATGCATCTCTCAGTGAATTACGGGTAAACATTTTCAGAGAACTTGGAGCTAGTTTAAAATTGTATTTATGGTTAGGAGGAATTTTTCTTTGTTGCAGAACTTCTGATTTCTTAATAGTGAGAAAAATTTACAAGGATGTAATTTTCCATCACAGAAAATTTGTCTTGGTAATTTGTTGTGTTCATAAATATTTATGGTGCTAACACTTATATTACAGTTAAATTTCATATCAAATTTTGAAACAGTTCTGTCTTATTTGAGATGGCTTGGAATCAGGGATATAAACCAGATCTTTCCATCACATTGTTTTGAATTCATTATTATATCTCGGGATTATTGCAGGCTTTGGCAATTGACAGAAATGCATGTACACCTTTTAATGCTTTTTTTCAACTATAAATTATTTCCCCATACTTCTTATGCAATGGTTCATTCCTATGTCCTGCAGGATATCTATGATCTTAAGGACCAGATACACGATGTAGAAGGGAGATACATGCAGGGACTTAAAGAACTAAAGGTATCAGGGCTCTTCCCATGCATGCGTTCTGTATGGGTATTTTTGGGTAATGGAGGTCTCACTGGTTCCACTAACTACATAAGGCTTTACTAACAAGTTTTTGAACTTCCTCTTCAAAGCATGTAACTAACTTTTAGTGCATAGAGAGCATCAGCTTAAATTTGTCATGCAAGACAATTAAGGCATGATTTAAATGTACATGAGAGAGAGTATGGTTTTGTTATTTGGTTGGTTAAAATACTTTTAAACTTCTGTGTTTTTACCAGGTGTTTTCTGGGAACTTAGTGAGCAGTTCAGTTTATATTTTCCTGAGTTTTATTAGGAAGCAAGTGGATATTCAAAATTACTCTGATGTATTGAATGGGAAGGAAAGAAATGAGCTATAGTTACGACAAAAAACTTAAGCATTAGGCTTCCAAGCTTCAGCAAACGCTACATCTTACAAAGGAAAGCTGAAGTAATAATTGTGAAAGATGTGCTGAAATGAATTTGGACAGCCATAATGCTTGCAGGAGAAAGTGATTTGGTTTAATCCTTTGCCATTAAGAAAGATACATGTTGGGGTTTTTTTATGCTTTCGGTTTACATTCCCATTGTCTATGACGGCTGGTGTTTTCAGCATTAGGGGAATGAGATTTGTCTGTATTTTGACTTGTTTAAATTAATATGTATTTTTGTAAGTTTTCACACAGTTAACAGTTTGCAGTTAAAGTATGATTATTTTCCCCCCTTCTGTGTTGAAGGGAAACTGAATACAGCAAATAATGTAGCTTTCAATTTTTTTCAAGATTTGTTCTCTTATTTAATTGTTAATGGCTCCATGTAAAAGTAGGGATCTTTAAATATGGTTTATATCCATCCATATATGAATGCTTTTTGTATTAGAGCATTGTGACAGTGATGCATTTAACAGCTTCCTTGAATTTCATTGATTAAACAACATACTAGATTGTATAGTAAAGAGAGCATGTGTAATTTGATCTGCTCATTGTAGCAAAAATTATTTCCTCTTTCAAGAATAAATAATTTGGATCTGATAGCCATAGGCTCAGATGAAATACATCTATTTTAATCACACTGCCAAATGAATATTAAAAGGACTTCAAAGAGCAGTAGGTTACAAGATTATTAGACACAGCTCCATTTGTACTGAATTTGAATAAAACATGATTCCTTCATATTTTCAGAATAGATCTCTTAAACTTTTGCATGTTTGACAGCATCTCATGATGATTGCTCTGAATCATTAGTAATGTGCTGTTACTGATTATAATCCATTACACTTGCCAAAGATCACAGTTGTGCAGTAGTGAGATCTTGATCTGGGCTTGGCTTACAAAATTGAATTGGATTTTATGCTATTGTAAATGCTGAGTAATATGATTTTAAGTTAATTTGCCTTCCGTAGAGATTCTTGTGGGAATCTTTCTTCCTAATGAGGAAAATATTGCCTTTTTTTTAACCTCTTCTCTAGCAGATTTGTCTTGTGTGCATTAGAAGAGTTAGTAGGGCACCTGCTTTTACACTACTTTTAAGTGTTTTCAGTGGCTGAGTAACAGCTATTTGTAATCACACTACCTTCCTATCTCTGTGGTTGACCATTCATCACACCAAGAGCTGTGATCTGAACTAGACTGAAAATCTAGTGTCAGTTGGGTAACTTCAATGTGGATAGTTCTGATATAGCTAGGCCTTCAAATCCTCTCACCTTTCAGTTTGACTCAGTTTTGTTGATTGTTTCTGTGTTCCCTTGCAGGAACTAGAATGGGATCCTTTTTCTTTCCTCAAAATTTCACTTATGCAGTTAACAGAACTTTCTCTTGATGTCTGCTGGGTTTAATCATCTTGTTCTAGCCAAGCAGGCTAATTTGCATAGCCTTTTGCCATTACTGAAGAACTGTGGGTGGCATTTCTTCATAGCTTTCGGTTGTGTACAGAGCCTTATTCATTTTCATTTGAGCGTGTTCCCACTGCTTCATCCTTAGGCATCCCACAGCCTCCTTCAAGCGCTTCATAAATTCTTCCAAATCTATATTATTTCCCACCAAACTAGAAGATAACTGAAAGTACATGGAATTCCTGAACCATGGAGGACATGTGGAATACTTTACTGGAAACAAGAAATAGTTCCAAAGAACTCTTAGCAATGTTCCAGTTTTCTGAACCAGTTGTAGACATCTAGGCATAGTTTTGTTTCTTTCTTGGAAGCAATTCTCAATCTTCTGTCCCAAATCAATTTATTCCACTTTGATCACTGCATATTTCTCTCCTGTTAACTTGTCGATTAATGACATTCTAATTCAGCTTTTTAAACCAGAATCTAGTCTCCTTTTTAAGGCTAGAGTCCTGGAGGGCATGACGTAAAATATGAGGTTGAGAAACTGGATTTGATAAGTCTTGGGGGGTGGGCAGCAACAGCATTGCTGTTCCCAACGGCCTGATAGGAAGCTGTAGAAAATACAGGGCAGACTCCTTTCAAAGGTGCACAGTGACAAGCAGGATGTGACAGACTTAAGTTGCATTGTAGGGGAGAAATTCCAGTTAGACCTCAAGAAAAAGACTTTTCACAGGGAAGGCAGTCAGACATTGGTGCAGGTTCTGCAGTCTGCATCCCTGGAGATGAGCTGTGAGGAGCTTGATCTTGTTTGACCCTGTCCAATTAAGAGATTGGACAGATGGCATCCTGAGGTCTTTGCCAGCTTGAATTACTGTGTGGCTCTACTCACTACACTCACAGAAATGATGAAATTGGAATTTTTTTCCTAGTTGTAATGTACATTTTCTATCTCTTCTTAAAAGGACTCATTTTAATCCTAGTATTTTCATGTTTTCCTCTAAATTGAATTATTCTTTGACAGCCTTTGGGAGTTTTGCTATCTTTGGTGTTTTGTTTTACACGTCTTTACAAGATTTGTCCTGTTGACACCATCACAAAAAAATCTTTTCTGTGATTTCAATTTGAAGAGTTACCTGAATACACTTTATTTTTTATTCTTCATTATGTTGTTCTATCTTCAGTCTTGCTCTTTCCTGTTTACTGCTTCCCAAAAGATAAAGGCACCTTTTATTTTCACTACTTATACTGTCTTGTCTTTTCTGATCTGTAGTCTATCAGGATGTCTTAAGTTATTTTTTCTGGGAATTTCTATAATACTGTATTTTTCCAACACAAAACTCCAGAATTCAGTGAATGGAACAGAGAGGTATCAATACATATGTTTGTGATAAAGACTATAAAAGGTATAATATTTATTTGAAGGACAGCTTTCTCAAACTGGAGGTTTAGAACATGGAATAGTGTTTGAGGGTTGGGCTTTTTTGGGTTTCTTATAATGCGACTTGGTATCTGTAAAGAGCAGAAGAAAAGGTAGTGTAATTTTACTTTATCACAGATAGCACTCCAGCTTTTTCTAAGGAAGCAGATTGTTGACACCTTCTCCCTTAATAATCTTATTCCTTAGTCCTGCTGTTCTGTTTTCTGGAAAACCAAAACCTGGGGCCCTTCCTGTTCTAGTACTACTTCTACTGTCATAATACAAATAATGAAAAATTAAGTGATTTATGCCTTCAAAGAACAGATTGCTTGAAATGCTAGGAGATTTGTAGGAGAGCACAAATGTACTTTGGAGAGGGAATGGCTTAATAGTTCTTTTTCAATTCTAAAATTAGGACTCTGTGCAACTCATTTTTTGTAACAATGCAGATTGAAATCACTGCATGTTTAAAAGTGCCTGGAGTGATAGTTGTTCTAGTATATGAATAGTCCACATTTGTTACAGTACTGAGAAAAGAATAATAGGATAAATCAGTTTGGTAACTGTCAGAATTGTGTAAGACAGTATAAAACAAGGCATATGTGCACTTTCAGGTAGAGAATCAAACACGTGAGTCTTTACATGCCTTATGGTAAGAAAAGACTAAGAAATAGAAAGACAAAATGTCCGCTTAAGCAGGGAATCATTATTACTGAAAAAATGGGACTACCTTAACACTTTGAGGTAGTACAGCACTACTTTAATGAGCTTTAAGTTAAAGCTACTCTTAGAGGTATTTCTGTGATCTTTTTTAGTTGTTTCATTGTCTGACTTCTCTGCCACATCTGTTGCCTCATTCGGGAATGTTTCCTCATGCATGCATTGAAAATACAATAAAGCTGCCATATTGCTACTTTATTCCTGTGAGTTAAGTTGTGAAGGTGACAGAGTAACCAAATGCAAGTGGAATATTATCTTGTAGTTTTCATTCTTGTGGAATGATGCTTTTTCATTGCTGTATATGACCTAACCTGAATAATGAAAACTGAGCTGTGACCTGGTGTCGCTAAAGGGAAAACACAAATACAATTCAGAAACAAAAATGGTGTCAGAATTTTACTGTATAACAGCGCCTTTCAGCATTGTGGTGATATTTTAACAATATAACAATGCATAAAATAATGTGATTAATGTAAGCTTTTATACTGTATGTAGGATTCGCTAGCTGAAGTTGAAGAGAAGTACAAGAAAGCTATGGTTTCCAATGCTCAATTAGACAATGAGAAAAACAACTTGGTTTACCAAGTGGATACCCTAAAAGATGTCATTGAGGAGAAAGAAGAACAGATAGCAGAGTTCTATAGGGAGAATGAAGAGAAGTCAAAGGTACTGATTTTTAAGACTTTTTCTAATTGTAAATGTAACCCATCGAAACCTTGGACTACTTAGAATAAACAGTTGAAAACTTCTGGATTAATAGAAAAATCTGTCTCAGTGTGGCCTGAGATGTTTTGAGTATTGTGTTGGTTTATAAAAGAAACTAAATCACAACTAACACCCCCGCCCCCAGGAAAAAAAAAAAAACAAAAAAAAAACCCATTAATTTAATACACTGTCTGAATGTAAAATATGAATTTAAATCGAATAGGACATGTTCAGCCCCACTTTCTTAGGGAAGATCTATGACATTAGATTTAGGGAAGATCTATGACATTAGATCAGGGAACATCTATGGTCTCTTCCCTAAAAAGGGAAGATCTATGACAGTATTATTCTTCCAGCAATATTCAGATAAATTCAATACCTGAGTTTTCTTGTTAATACTGTGCTTAAGCCTTTATGGCATCTTCTTACTCAACATTTTATTACATAAAATCTTATATATAGTTTGCATCTGGACAACTTGCCTAACAATCTGATTCTGTGATTTTAATTTTTTTAGCTACTCTCTAGAATTTCTCCAATTGTTGCAGTAATTTCTTAAGTACTGTTAAGTGTTATTACTAATTTTTCTAAAATTTAAACTATATTGATACAGGAATTGGAAAGACAGAAACACACGTGCAGTGTTTTGCAGCATAAGCTGGATGAACTTAAAGAAGGCCTTCGACAGAGAGATGAATTGATAGAGGTATGTGTATATGAAAGTGTATGACAGAACTTGAGTAAACAATATGGTGTAAGATTTGCATAGGAGCAGCCATCATACACCAAATGAACTTAAATATCATCTTGCATTTTTAGGAAAAAACTCACCTTGTTGTAATGGGTAGATCTCTCTAAATTTACTAAGTTCAAAACGTTTCTGCAGTTTTCAGATGAATTGCATCTTGTGAAAAGCTTAATTCTTGTGAGAATTCTGGTGTTCCCACAAATGTTCTTTATATCTTTTCTTCCTTTTGAAGGCAGAACTAGGGTTTGCACGGCCAAAATGTTTTTGCATACCCAGAAGTTCTGATGCATGGATAGCACTAAATGTTATCTTTGCCTTTCCCAAAAGTTTTTGTTTCAGTTGTTCCAGACTTTTGTGAGCATCAGCTGCTGAAGTTTGTGTTAGTGACTGTTTATTTGCTTACAAGTCAACTAGAAATACAGCAACACTGATCAGCATGTTACTGTGTTGTAACCGTTTTGCTGGGTGTGCAGTGTGCCCCTTTCCCCTCTCACCCTGTTCATTTTCCTTTTCTTCTGGAGCCAAACCTGATTTTCTAAAACTATATAACATTGCATTTCATTGATCAATTTTTTCCTCATTAAGTTCTTGTGTACTCCAGGTAGTAGTACAGTAACTCCAAAAGGCTTCTGAAAAGTCCCAGATCTGTTATCGTTACTGAGAAAATAATATGCTCCCTGAACTGGAGTTGGTATGACTTACTAGCAGAAGAAAAGGAATAAGATTAGCCAAAGTAGCAGCATTTTGCAGCAGATTACTGCTGGTAAACAGAAAAAGTTAGCAAATTCTGATTGTAGCCCTGTTGCTTGTTCTGGATTCTCTTTGACTTCACTGTAAATTAAAAAAAAAACCAAAACTATATACTTTGGTTTTGGAGGTATTTTGGGAGTTTCTGTTTTTTTGTTCTTTGCTTTTTAAAGTATATTAATCACAAATATACAGTAGATTTGTCTGGAGTGTTTGGTAGAATGTAGTTTGTGTTGAATTTTCATCAAATGCACGGATTCCCTTGACCATTTATTTGAGTAATTTCTCCATCTATTATATAGAAGATATAGCTGAAGCCATTAGCTTTTTGCAGAAAGACATTGTCTTCACTCAGATGTAAAATCAAGTTCATTCATTAGGAGGGCAAAAAACTGTCACTAGCCCTAAATATTCTTGCAATTTTCATACATAATTATACGAGCATAGAAGAGAATTCTAATTAAGTGTGCAGCACATAGCAAAATGTAGTGTTAGATTAAAAAAAAATGGGACTATACTTGATATGTATTAATGTAGTATCAGAAAGCAGTTAGAAGTTGTATTTCACTTCCTGGATGCTTGATTCAGGCTTCTTTATATTTTAAAGAAGATTTTCTATTTTATCAAACATTAACAGAAACTTGTTACATTAGTGTTCACTTTCAAACAGGAATTTAAGGTTTCTGGACATGACAACAGCATAGTTATTTTCCTATAAGAAAGATGTTATCCGCAGTCTGCAATGGGAACTGTTACTAAAAAAACAATGTAGCTCTATCTGCACTAAATTTCCCATCAATATTTAATAAAATTACCATTCTCTTGCATGAATTCATAAGGATTATATTAAGTTGCACTCTTTTTCTTTAATTTCATGCTCATACACTCTTTGGTTGACTTTTATTACTTAATTTCCTTTATCTTTATTTATATGTGGTTTGTTGGTTTTTTTTTTCCTATTTCCTTACTTCTCTTTCCTCTTTATTCTTCCCTCCATCCTATTTACTACAGGAGAATCAACGCATGCAGCAGAATATAGACTCCATAACCAAAGAGGTGTTTGATCTCCAGGAGACAATTAATTGGAAAGATAAAAAAATAGGGGTATGAATCAAATAGAGGGAAGGCATTTTTTCTTTTTAGAAGTGGATGGATGCTCCCATCCCCCAAGGAATGCTGTGTACTCCAAAGAAATGAAGGCCACACCTGATTTAAATACTTTAAATGGTTTGCAGTCTTTAGAAAAAGAGCTCCACTTCATTTTTACTTGCATTATGATGAATAATACTAATAAAATTTAGAAAATAATAAACTGTTAGGCAGTTAATTTTATAATATTTGTACAAAATATTCTTTGCCTGTATTCAGGGCCTGAAATGTTGTATTTTCCTTATGGCTTGGGTCTGTATATTGGTCCATAGAAACATAGCACTAATGTGATTTTAAACAGATTTTGAAATTGGTTTTAAAGTTTTTAATCTCCTTAAAGGTAAATACAATTTTCAAAGCTTTCTGCCATTTGACTTCCACCTCTGTCCTCAGCTTAACAATTTGCATAAGTATTAGTGGGTTTTGAAGGGGTTTGATTTGCCCTGCCTGGGATAAGGGAGACAAAATACCCCAAATAATGGAAAACTTAGAGAGCTGCAGGAGCAAAGTGTCAAAATGTAGGGAAACCTCAGTGGGTATTTGTAGGTTGTGCTTGCATTTGGCAGTGTTCAAGGCCAGGTTGGAAGGGCCTTGAGCAGCCTGGTTTAGTGGAAGGTATCCCTGCCCATGGCAGGGGGTTGGAACTGGATGAGTTTTAAAGCCCCTTCCAACCCAAACCATTCTGTGATTCTGTGCCTCGTGCTAAAAAATACAATCTTGAATTGACTTCTGCAGCCAACGTGCAGATTCCTGTATTGCACTTCTGAACCTTCTAGGGCTGGTTAGCTTGAATGTAACACTGAACCAAGCTGATTTGATACCACGCACAAAATACCAAGGTTACCGGCTATCATAATTGAGAGCTGGAATCAAGACAGTGGTTGTGTGGGAACTTTAGAAGAGCATCTGTAGGGCTGCTGATTAGGAAGGAAGGTGGTACAGGAAGAACTATATTAATATTCACTATGCAGCTAATGTAGGTCAGACAGGGTTTGTCAGCTTTGCTTCTGGGCAGCATGGAAGTGGTAAAGCTAGGTCAGCCTGAGTCTTGGGGATAACTGCTTGGCTCAGAACTTGTGGCTGTTTTGTGCCACAGGTAAATTGCCTGGTGGTGAGGAGTTAACTGGAAAGTCTCTAGAAAGGAATTCTCTGCCTCCTAGTAGCAGTAGATTCATTTGTCTTCAACTGAATTTTACACCAGATTTTGACATACACAGATTGCTTTGAAGGTTGCTGCGTTTGCTGGAGTTCAGGCCACTGTGAAAAGTTACCTTTTAACCAAGGGTGCCCAGTTAAAAAAGCACTGTTACACTGTCTTTTTTCAATCCATATTTATTTAATGTTTCAGTCCTTCAGTCCAGCTCTCCTTACTATAAAATAATGTTTCAACATGTTCAAGTTTGTGAAAATTTTCTGCAAATTTTCTGCAAAGTTCTTTTTTTTCTTTAGCCATATTCTTTCCATACTTACTCTTCACCATTGTGCACTTAGTGCATGCACTTTTTGCTTTCAGAGACATTACCACACTTAGTACAGAGCATATAATTTATCTAATGCTCAAACAAAAATAGCTACCAGCTGGATGGACAAAAAAGGGTTTTTCTGTTCCTTCAGCCATAATTTTCTTGCCACTTTGTGTTCCTGTAAACAGCATAACTGGATTTTTTCTTAGTTTTTATTTTCAGCCATCCTGGGATTGAAACCCCTTAGTTGTTAAAATGTTAACATGCTGCTGTCTTTTCTGTGTAATTTCTGTTATCTGGAGACACATTTCTGAACTCAGAGTTTTGGAGTCTTTCTCCTCAGTGCTGAGAAGCTTTGCTTATTGTTACTCTATTCCAGATGTTTATGATGTACTTAAAGATCTAGAACGTATTAGGAAATAAAAGGACATCTTGTGAGTTTTTTGATGTGACAACTAATGTTTTCACGCCTGTTGAATTATTTGTACTTTAAATGTCACGTTTATGTATTAGTAAATTAATTTTCTGTTGAAAATAAGAGTAATCCATTAAAACATTGCTCTGGATTCTAGATGATTAAAATTCAGCATACTGCAATTGTTATGTGGGGCAATTACAGTACAAAGGTATACACCTTCATTTCTTTCTTGGTATCAGTCTATTCCTAAACATTTGTGCATGACATAAGGTGTTATGCTTCAGCATAGGTAGGCAAATCCGTCTACGTTCATACTGCTACAATCCTTGTTTGTGCTAGTAGTGCTGCTTTTTTCTCCCCCTCTCAAACGGATTCCTTTGGGTTTAGTAAAGGGTGGTTGTAGTAATTAAGCAGCTAGTAAATAAACTAGTATTCCTAAGTGAACAGCCTTATATATATATATATATATATATATATATAGAAGCCAAGGTCTTCTATGAAGTAAGTTTTCTACTCCTATACACTGTAAGAGGTAGAGAAATTAGTTCAATGGATGGTAATGCTTTAGGATCTTTGCCAGTTGAGTTCCGGCAAGTTTTATTTCTGGTCATGTAATAAGAAAAATCACTCTTTTGGTAATTGATTTAGTTTAACAAAATCTACCCAAAATAGAATCCACTAAGTAAAAATCTGTAATAAAAGCTACTGAGACTTGCCTGGGAAAAAACTGTCATGACAAACATGAGGCAATGAGGCTAGGTATGACCTGTAGAAAGTAGTTCACAGAGATGTACATTAATAGACATTAAATACCCTGCTTAATTTCTTTAGTTTTGTTGAGCTCTTCGTATTTACTTGTAGAAAATCTCTCTGCTATCTGTCATATGCTTTTTCTCTGTGCCGTTCTTTTTCTTGCCATCTGCCTGAACCCAGGCCCTAGAAAGACAGAAAGATTACTTTGACTGCATTAAGAATGAGCGAGATGAGCTCAGAGAGGAGTTGGCTGACCTGAAGGAAACAATGAAGAGAGGAGAGGTATGTTTGTAGTAGTTACTTTGCAGTAACAGAAATCCAGGAGTGGGGCATGAAATCAAGGTCAATGAAAAAGAGGAACATTGGTTACTACTCTTGTGCAGTCTCAAAACCTGACCATAGGGTAGGATAATTTGCGCAATAGTTGTAACTTTTTCAATTGACTTGAAAAGCTTTTTACGAACTCTTCTGTCCTATTATGTTTTAGCACTGCTCTTGTATAAGTAGGTTGTTTTTTTTTTCTTTTGTGATTTTAGAAACATGGATTAGTTATAATCCCAGATGGCACACCAAACGGTGATGTAAACCATGAATCAGTGGTTGGTGCTATAACAGTTGTATCACAGGAAGCTGCTCAAGTCTTGGAATCTGCAGGAGAAGGACCACTCGGTAAAAATACCATACTTTGTTATAGATCATTTGAAGTCTTTGTTTCCCTCCTTCACAGTGATGTACAGCCACAGAAATATACCTGTGATGTTTCTGCAACACACAACTTTCAAGATTGTTATTTATTAAATTTTTATGCTGAATGAGAAAATAAATTTGTCCAAGTAAAAAAGATAGTATGTGCTTGGATGCTTGTAATTGATTAGAGCTTAATCCAGATTCTGTTACTGTCAGAAAATATCTTGCCTGAAAGTGTAGTCTTTCAGATTAGTCTGTTTTCTATTGTTTCATGGAAAAAAGTTATTTATGTATAATCAGTGAAAGAACTTCTGTTGAAGAAAGCAAAGCCTTGTATATTCTTTCCCCTTCCTTGAAATATTTCTGCCTTTTAGTGTAAAGCAAATGCAGTCTTTCATCACATTCATTAGAAAGCCAAATTTTAACAACTCAAAATGGCATGGACAGCAGAAAGATAGAAGTTTTGGGGGGCTTTATTTTAACTTGCTTTTATCCTTAGGCAGAGCAAGTTATTGCATGCATAGTCAGTCCACTGTAAAACTCAGTCAACATGCAAAGACGTGTATCTATAGTCTTGGATTATATTTATAACTAATAGTTGCATATATTTGATTTGGCAGAGATTAGACTTGATACATATTCTGCTGTGGCTCCATCATTGTGAAATACAGATCTCTATTGTGCTGTTTCTGTCAGAGTTATCATTTCCAAGGAAACTGCTTTAATCTTGGCACGGTGTTGCTTGACAGAATGTTTGGTGGCCACTACCAGTCTTCTGACCTTGAGACATTGCAACATTCCTGTGGGTCCTCTCCCAAGTACTTTTCTTGGTGATTTAAGAATGCTTTCTGCAAACTTTCTGAACATATGGGAAAGCTTAATGCCTTCCTGAATAGATAACAGTCCTTTCCTAAAGAATGAGGCAGGGAAAAGAGTATACAGTCAGAAGAAAGTTATGTTGGAAATGGCTGTTCTAGATATTGGGACAAAACTGTGGTTTTATTATTAAAAAAAAAAATCCTCAGTTGTTAATTTACTCTGAAGAATTACTGAATTCTGAGGTCTTGCTTTAAAATTATTCTAATAAACAGTATGAATTAAATATTTACCCCTTATTTCTGCTGTTAACTGAAGGCTGATATGTTATTAGGTACCAAAGGTTTATGCTCCCAGTACTATTTGCTTTAAATTTGAAGAGCATTTTATTTGAAATTTAACAAAAAGTTACGAGAAATGCTTTTATCTACAGATTTCTCCATTTTTTTTTTTAATTGGATTCTTTGGTTTTAGATATCCGGCTACGAAAACTGGCTGGAGAAAAAGAGGAATTACTGTCACAGGTAACACAAGCTATTAATTTTTAAAACTAGACATTTATGAATTCTTCTGTGAACTAATAATATATTTGACAATAACCAAATATTAAGTACCAAAGGTGCTTAATCAAGTATGTAAGGAGTATTTATTTTGCTTTAGTGCTTACCTGGCTGGCTACCAGGAATTATGATCTCCTCTCACTAGTTTCCTTACCCATGTGACTTTGATCTTGGTGGGTTATGAGGCCTCATTTCACTAACTGGTTAGTTGAAATCTAAGTTGTTGCTGGTATCAGTGCATGTATTTAAAATTGTCCTTCCTTTTCATTTTTGTTTTGTGCAGAAATACAGAAGTTGGTAAAATTACATACAATTCAAGTAGCCGTTCTTCTGAATTGCTGAGTGGTACTGTTTCTTTGATCATTTCAGTTACTCAAATAGAAAATGAGTATTATCAAAGTAATTGTATTTTAACACAGCTCAATATTGAGAAGAAAGGACTGAAGAAAACATGCAGCCATTGAACAATTGTTAGGAATACCATAGTTTTTGTGCTCCTATTTAAACACATTCCAAATTTAAAGTGGTGTTGTCAACATTTGTTTCTGCTGGGAATATTCCTTAATTTTAGTAGAGATACTTGATTTAGAATGCAAATAAATTCTGGTATTAAATACAGGCATATAAAGATGTATATGCATGTTTATCACCACATAGTTGTAAAAAACAGCGTTAAAATATTTGTCATGAATGAGAGTTTTGCAAGTATACAACAATACCATACAGCTAATGTGTAGGATGGTATTTTGAGAGTCAAAAGAAGGGGTTCCCACTTGTAAATTCCAGACATGGAGGCCATAGCTGAGAAATCAATGTTGACATGCACTCACCCAGCAATGGGGAAGGGGGGTTGTAGCCACAGGTCTCAGGGACTGGTTTTCCTGCCTCTTTCTCATTGAGACACAGAACCATCTCAGCCAGTGGCATCTTGGGACTGCTTTGCATTTTTCCCATTAAACATGTAGATACATACTTACTGATCTTGTGGGAGTCTTTTTCACAGAAGAACACTTCTTTTTCAGGTTAGAAAACTGAAGATGCAGTTGGAAGAAGAACGACAGAAATACTGTAAAAATGATGGCATGAATCCAGATATCATAGGCTTAGAGAATGGTTCTGACTTGCAACTAATTGAAATGCAGAGTAGGTATATGGTTACTGTTCAAAAGTATTCTTACTGGGGAGAGGAAACAGATTTTTCCAGCTCCTTTTCCTATATTGTGGTGTGGTAGCAGTATTGCGAATAAATATATATGAATATCTATTGTTGTGCACCTAGTTTTTTGTAAGACATTTGTCACTTCAAAGTAGCGTAAAAGTCTGCCTCTTCCAGTGTTGAATAACTATTATGGGAAGTTATTTTCCAGTTGATGACCTTGCCTAGAATGGGTACTGCTACTCAAACAGTTTCAGTTTTTACGTGATGGAATTTCAGCTGAAATATTCTGTTAATAATAGTCTACTTGATTTTATTTTCATTTTGTTGAATCTTTGATACAGAAACTTAATCTAAAAGACTTATTATCTGAAGCAAAACATTAAAAATTGTTCAAGTTTAACACAATATTCAGTGTCGCTTCATAGAAGCGTGAAGCGACTTTCCACTTCAAGCAAGCTGTGCCTTCAGCTGAGATTTTTATTGGTTTGACAAACACTCATTTAATACGGTTGTGGCAGTGAACTTGAACAGCATACCAGCAATATCAGAGCTAAAATACAACACCAGAATGAAGTGCCATGTTCCTTGGAGTTTGTCAGACAGGTTTCAAGCCTTGTGCTCCTTAGCATTCAAATGTTATTACAGCTGTCTATATCAAATGAAGCTGGTATTATTTCTATTGTGATTTGACCCATCTTAGGGTGTGCTAGTTATCATGTTTTCTTTTTTGAGAGAGTAGTTCGCTGTTCTAAATGTGTTTTAAAAGATGTGTATCTCAGACAGCTGAGAGATAATGCACTTTCTTACAGAGACAGTAATTGTGTTCTCTAAATAACAGGGAAATTATTTCGTTTTCATACTCTAAAAAAGATTTCTGAAAGCACGTTTACCTCTATCATCCTGTATATGTGCTACTCAATGAAGTGGTCTTTTTCATGATTTCTAGAGTAAAAGGGAAACTGCCAGTTTATAGAGTTGCTTTGAGTGATATATTCCTGTCAATTTTTATCTAGGAGATGCCAACAGACAAATTAGTGAATACAAATTTAAGCTTTCAAAAGCTGAACAAGATATTACTACCTTGGAACAAAATGTAAGTGCGTCTTAATATTTATTGTTATCATTACACTTGCTCTGTACAGTTGCACAATATTTTCTTCAATAAAACAATGAAAACGTATTTCCTTAGTTGATTTACTGTTTGTTCTTTAGATTGCACATAATGGCACTATATTTGTATTTTTATCCTTATTTCCTTCCATACGTGCGTATAGTCTAACCATAAGAGAAAATCCAGAGTGAATTTTCTCAGATGTCAATGTACAGCAGAAGAAGAGGAAATGAAGCTACTAGTTCAAGGAAGTCAGTTTATGTATCTTAATTACTTGCAAAAAAATTGCATAGACTTTGGAAGGTATATAATTTACTGTCTGAAATTCGAGAGTCTGTTTTTATAAGTATAGGTATAACATACTCTCACTGATTTACACTTTGTGATTATAACTCAGTAACTTGGTATTAAAGTTCAGTATCTCTATAGGTCACCTCAGAATCTCATAAATGATTCCAGTTTGAATCAGAGATGCAGAATTGTTCTGTCCTGCACAGCAGCAGGGTAGTAACCTGTTCTATGGGTTTGGGGGTACAAGGGGGCTATAACTACAGTCCAGCAAGTGGGCTTTAACACTGGCAGATTGCAGCAGGATTTTTCAAGCCCTTTCTTCACTGCTGAATTCTGTGCTTGATCTCAAGACCTCTTGTATTATGCCCTGATAAGTCTCCAACTTCTCATATGGTCTCTGCTTTCCAACTTTCGAGCTTTTGTTTTTAAGCCCCTGTATTCCCCAACTCTTGATTTTTTTCCTTTTTCCAACTCTTCCCTCTGCGTAGTTCCTCAACCTTCTATATCTTCCCAGTTGTGTCTTATGCTATGTTGCATTCTCTGCTGTTTCTCGTGACCCTCACCAGGGAGGGACAGGCAGTGAAGGGCATTCCAAGTTTCTGCCCACAAATTATTTTACTGGTTTTTTAGTTCTTTTAAACGTTCTTTGCAATTATGTCTGATGTGAGCACAAACCTCCTTTTCCCAGGGGGAGGTTGTATTGGATAAGTCACAGGATGCCTTGTGTTATGGTGGCTTTTCAGAAAGGAAAGAACAGCTGGTGGCAAGTGAGCTTGGGATGGAACACCTCAGTAATTGTTCCTTTTATCTTGTTTGTGTCTGCAGATCGCACGACTTGAAGGGCAAGTTACAAGGTATAAAAATGCAGCAGAAAATGCAGAAAAAGTAGAAGATGACCTCAAAGCAGAAAAGAGGAAGCTTCAGAGAGAGGTAACTGACTTGATTTCCTTTTCAGCTATATATTCCATGCTCCTTTCAGTCTTGGAACTGCTCTGTCTTTTGCTTCCAAGCTCTGTGGTGTTTGTAATCTCTGGTTACACCTCTTAAGTGTTTTTTGAGGAGACAATCAAGTCTGTCAGTGTTGCATTCAAAAGACAACTGTAGCATATAAAAGTAATAATACCTTGAAAAGAAGGATCTAAATTTGTATTTTCTTCTGAATGTGATAACTTTTACAATTTTATGCTAATCCTTCTATAAAAATTACTGGAGAGCTGCATGCTCCCTGTGTCAAATGCCAGTTTGGGAAGTTTCCATTGTACACCTCACAGGGAGCTGGGAAGAAGCTGTATTTGACTGAGCTGTTGATCATGCTTGCTTAAGAGCTGCTGTGTGACTAGCATGATACCTGGTAACCCATGGGAATATATATCCATGAGAAGTAAGAATGGAGAAGAAGACTTCACCTTTAAGCCGCATGTGATAGGAAATTGCAGGCACCTAATTCTTTTGGAATTAGTATACGTTTTATGTTTCAGTTCTTCCCAATTTTGTTTTTTAACAGTTGAATTCCAGTTCATCTGACTGCAATAATGAGTGTTGTGTCTTAGCTTATGTGGTACTCTTATAAAGCATGTAATACTTGTATTCCTGTTTGTTTCCTCTGTCAAAGCTCAAGAACAGCAGAAAGTCCAAGTAAACTTCAAGTGATCATAACTTTTGCTTTCATTTTATAGTTAAGAACAGCACTGGATAAGATAGAAGAGATGGAGATGACCAATAGCCACTTAATGAAAAGGCTGGAGAAGATGAAGGCGAATAGGACTGCGCTTTTATCTCAACAGTGAAGTGGAAATTGAAAATATGATGCACTGCTCCTTGAATAACTAGCCCCTAGCTTGTTTTTAAATACAGACTTTTCATCGGCACAAATTATTTGAACACTGAGCTGTTCACTGGTGTTTTAGTTTCATGATTAAATGGCATACTTCTTTTTGTAACTTATGAGAGAATGAAATGTAGTTTGAATTCCCATGTGAATGACAGCAATTTTTCAGTAGCGTTTGATTCTAGAGTCAGAGCTGGAGCACAATGCTGTACTTGCAACAGAACATGGGTTTACAGCTGTGGAATCCAGTTTGCTCACTATCTCTTTTGGCTGCTTTAATGATGCTTGATGCTCGGAGACAACTGCATGAATTCAAGAAAACACTGTATTACTGTATTATAAACTAACGTACATTTGCTCAAGACATCACACAGCACAAGTGCCTTTTATCTGGTGCAATTTAGACTTCATTGTTGAAATAACCTTTGAAATCAGATAACATTTTATTTTAAAATACATCTGGGGTATTCACTAAACTTTATACATTTTGAAAATGCATTTTTGTAAAATATTTAAATTTATAAGGAAAGAATAGAAAGTGTATATAAAAATCTGCTTTTTTTGCATGGGCACATCTGAGTTCCAAGTAATTTTGTTAAATACTAGGCCCTGATACTCTTACTATTAAGAGTACAGATTTTAAAACTTTTGTTGTACACCATCAGATTATGTCATCTGCTTAAGTGTGAATTGAAATTTTAGGGTGGGAGGAAGGGGTGGGAAATGTGGCTAAGGAGTTTATTAAATGGACACTTTACTGACCAAAACCAGACATTCTGTGTTTTCTTTAAAAACGGAACAAAATCTGTGCAGAAAAGGAAATTCTGATCTTTCTCTTCTTGAAAAGTATCTTTTTGGGGTTGAAATAGTGAGACTAAGGTTGTTTGGGATTCTTTTTCTGATTTTTTTATCCTGGCCTGTTACTCTTTGGCAGTGCTGCCAGGGAGGAGGGCAGGCAGTACATACAAGGAAGCAGGTGCTTTCTGGAATGGTGTGGGTTTTTTTTGTCTGTGGTGGTATGGCTTTTGTCCTACACTCTCTGGACAGTGAATTGTTGTAAAGAACTTGCCCTCTTCAAGCTGGCACATCACAAGCAGAAAATGAACAGTGGCAGTTGTAGAGCATTTGAAGTGGCACTGCCCCCATGTTGGACTTCGCTCAAGGCCAGCAGGAGCTCACCATTTAATCTGAGAGGAATTAGAGTTTCCGTTTTGTATCAAATGCTTTCCTGTTGCAAATGCCTGTTGCCCTATTTCTCGTAGCAAGGCATATTCTAGAGCCATCGCAATCCAGAGGATTAGTATTCCTGCTTGCACCAGAGATACTTTCCAGGAACAGCTGTCTTAAACAGTGTGAAGCCGAAGCGTTCTGTGTCTTTCGGTTTAGGATACCTCTTTGACTTGGAAAATAAAATGCTTTCCTTATTGAGAAACCTCTGTGTAAGTATCAGATCTCCATATAGGCCTACTCATTAAGTGGGAGACAGCTGTAGTTTGGTGATGACATAGATCATTGTGCTGTTAAGTTCCTGATTCCTTGTGTGTACTTGGTCAGAAGAAACTTCAAGGGTCTTGATTAATTGTGTATTCTGAAGATAAAGGGATGCTTTGGGGGTTTTGAAAGTTTTCTCATGTACAAAACTCAGCTAAAATCTCATTCAGCACGTAGCGGGGAGCACTTCTCATTCACTTTGCTTATACCACCCTGTTGAAGCTGCATGTTTTGTGGCACAGGGAAAACTGATTTCAGTATCAAACCATGGCATTCAGGTAAGGGGTTCCTAACTCAGTTACCAGCCTACTGCAAAGGTTTGTCTGGAGCACCAGTGCATCCTTTCTAGAGATTAAGATTTGTAGTAATCAGAACATAAGATTGCCAACATGTAGACTAACTGAATAATACTGGATTCTGTGAGTCCAGTATATGACTCTTTAAGGCAATTGAAAGAACTAAGAGGGAGCAGCCGGAGGAAGAATTAATTGCAAACCTTTCATCTTTTTCTGAAACAACTCTTCCCAGAGGGAAATGTAATTATATTAATCAGGTAATTTTAGAGATGCTTGTAAGGGGACAGAGATGGTTTTAGTGCCCCTTGTGTGCACCATTTGTTCCCTCAAGCTTGCAGTGGGTTGGTTTGTTGTATAGGCAGTTGTTGGGGCAGCGTTGAAAGGTTTGGTGTTTAGGGAAGAGACAGCAGCACCAGAAAGTTAATGAGAAACTATGGTTTTCCTGGTTTGTCTTTTGTGGGACATTGTCCCACAGCCTCTGGGCTCCTAAATCATAGCATCTTTTTCTACCACAGTCTGCCAAGACCATGAATCCTGTGTGTTGGAGAGAACTCCCTGAAAAGCAGGAGTCCCTAACTGCATGCTCTTGATTTGCACACCCCCGCAGTAAAAAGCGATACAGGGGAGTTAAGTCAGGTGGAGCAGAACAAACACCACCCGTGCCCTTTGGCAGGCAGATGCCCGCGGCACCCCTCCAGTCCCGGCCACGCTTAGAGCCGCCGGGCAGTGCGGTGCGCTGCAGCGGGCTAGGCCGTGCGGCAGGCCGGGGATCCTGGGCCTACCCTGCCCCGTGCGGCTCCGGCAGCCCGTCTGCCGCTCCCTGCTGCGGCCGTTGAGGGTGGTCTCTGCCTCTGCTGTTGTGTAGGTAGGAGATGGCCGTGTCCGAGCAGAGGATTCATAGGAGGAGTCAGCCTCCAACTTGAAAGAGTGAGCAAGAGAGAGAAACATGAAAAAGGGCTGGGGAAAGCCTATGAGCCGTTGTCTGCAAGTGCTAATGGCACAAGTAAGGTGCTTCTGTTGCCTGTGTAGCAGTTTGGTGCTGGTTGTTGTCAATTTCCAATGTGTAACAATGGGTGGTTCTCTTCCAGGCAGCCACACTGTGCAACTGAGGAGCATCCTAGCTAATAACAGAGCTCTAGCTCGGGCTTTGCAGCAGGAGAATCTCAAAGTAAGACAAACCCGAGATGCCTTTCTGTGTTTGAAGGGGGAGAATCAATGCCTGAAATTTGAGATCTTTTATTTAGAGATGCTGCTTCAGTCACGGCAAATGTGGGTACCTGCTGAAGTATTTTGAATACTGTCTTTGTTCTGCAGTGATGGGGAATGTTGAAATTGTCTCCAGATAAGTCCGAGGTCTGCTGAACTTCAGCAGCTCCTGACAAGTCCCTTAGCTAAACAGGAGAGGTCTTGTTGGGTTTCCTGTGGTTCTAGTCATTAATAGCTTCCATTCTTTTGCTTCTCATGCTTCTGCAAGAAGAATCCTTTTAATGGACAGTCAGAGAACCATGGAATCATAGAAGAGTTAGGGTTCAAAAGGATGTTTAAGATCAGGTCATTAAGAACAGACTGTGACACCTGATTTACGTATAGTTCGGTTTTCTCATAACATGATTGCAAAATAGGTATGTGTGGAGCTGAAAATAACTGCAACAACATAGTTTGTGCTGTTCCTCCATTAGAGAAGTGTATCAGCCTTATTTGGGCTTCCTTCTTAAGAAGCTGCTTGGAAATTAATATAGTCAGCTGGTGGGCCAGAAAGGTCAGGAGGGTTGTGATATGGGGCATCCTACCTTCCCATCATTGTCTGGATCTTTGCTGCTCTCTGCCAGGGAGGCTTCTGCTTTCTGAGATTTCCTTCCATTACTTTCTTCTTGCAGACATCCACGCAGTTGACCTGTGTAGGGAACGGGAAGGGCTGTCTTTAAGTGTGGAGGAATTTGGGTTTCTTCTCTGTCCTGCTGCCAGTCATCTGGAGCCTTGCTCTCTGGGGGACTATCAGCCTTGTTCCAGCTGCTTACACTGAAACCTTTCTTGTTGGCAGAGAACAAGAATGTTTCCTCCAGTGCCTCTAATGATTCCTGTTGTCACTGGACAGGACCATTGCGTGTAAGTAGCTCTGATTAATTTGTCTTGTCACTTCTCTTACAGTTTTCTTACAGTGAAGGCAGGGGAGGCAGATGTAATGCAGCAGAAATAATTCCTTGTCCTAAAAGCAATGTGTTCTTCCCCTCCCTAGGGGAGTTCCACAACATATTGTGGAATATGAAGAATTCCCTGAGAGTGAGATGAAAGCCACAGCAGATGACAATAAGCCAGCTGGCTGCTTTTCAAAGGACTTCTGTGAATCTGCCAGTGCTGCTGCTATAAGAGAAACAGACCCAGAGTGTGGTAAGGAAATCTATTGGGCATTCCTCCCTCCTGAAGTAAGGAGGAGGACTGTGCCTCTATCTGCATCATGAATACTGCTTTGTAGTAATAGTTGGATAATACACAAGAATGGAGTTTTTTTGTATAGTGGTAGCTGTGGTTGCACTAACTGCAGTGAGGAGCAGACTTAAATATCAGCAAAGACTAAAAAGTTTTGAGTGAAGATGCCTGGCAGAATGGGAAATGAATTTGAAGTCTGAGTTTTGTATCCCTGCCTCCTTGTGACCTGATCTGTGGAACAGCTGACTAGAGAAATTTCCCTTTCTGTGGTCTGCTAGTGTTTATGATGAGCAACTTTTTCAAAGCCCAATATTTGAAAAGTCTTAATTGGACAATGAGTGTAAGCTGCTGCTCTAGATTCTTGGAATCCTCCTGTTAGGACTCATGTTTTCCTGTGAGGTGAATACCTAAACTGTAGCTTATTTCAGGATGTTTTCTGGAAACTATATTCACCCAAGCTTACCTTGGTGATCGCACACTGGGTCTTGCAAATCATTTCAGAAAGTTGGTCTGCAGTTGTCTGGCTAATGGATTTAGACAGTAAGCAAATCTTTTCTTGGTTGTTAATATGTATTTCAGTAGGACTCTTTGTTCTGATTTGATTATTGATTTCCCTTTCCACACCCCCTTGTTAACAGTGCCAGAGCTGGAAACTGTTTCTGCAAATAAAGAGTATCTGGCGGTGTGTTCCACAAAAAGTATGTCCATCCGGCAGTGCTACTCAGAGATAAGGGCTCATGCTGTGTGTTCTTAGGGTTTTGCCATTCCAGAGATATTCACAAAGAGCCTTTTCTAAACAGGAGGAAGTTAGACTTGGGGGGAGCCTAGAAGAACAATTTTGAAAACTCAGATTGCGCTATTTCTCAACAAAACGAGAGCAGAGAACTCGAGCTAGTGTTGCGCAGATGCTCAAGTGAATGCAATTGCCTGACTTGAGCCGAAAGGTAAAGGTTCTAGAGTAAGGAGACTGCAGTATCAGGAGAAAAAACTGGGAGATGCTGAAGAAGCCTCCGGACCAAACTTAGCATAGATGAAGATTTTACAAGGAAAGCTGGAGATGCTGGCTGAGTTGTCATGGTGAGGCTGTATCTGGACACAGGTTGGGTAGTGTTGATGAGGATTCAAATGGTGGCCTTCAGGTACCTCATCACCATAAATTGTCCAGCAAGAGCTGTTCAGTGGCCAGAACGGGAGCATGGGGAGAGTGTGTAAGATCTAGGTCTGAGATATGTCAGGCAGAGACCAAGCAGGAGCTCCAGAATGAAAGACGTGGAGCATCCAATAGCAAGGGCAAAGCTGGTTGGTAAGAGGAGTTTGGAAAGGGTTGTGTTCTGATTGATTTCTGTTCTCTCTTGATTGTTTCAAGCTAGCTTCTGTTTAGAAATGCGCATGAAATGGTGCTGGAAACCTGATAGTACAGTGCCCATTTATGCAACTGCTTGTTTTGTCAGCAAAGAGGTAACTGGAGCTGGATACTGTGTGAAAAACTGCTTAAAACCAAACTATACTGTATTGTCTCTTTGAACAGGGGAATCTTTCATGCTTTCTTCTCAATGTCTTCAGAGTGTTTACTGCATGGCATGCTTCTGCATGAGCACTGGAATGCAGTTGTTCACTCAGCACATGAAAGACCACCTCTGAAATGCAGGCAGTTTAGTCCCAGGAACTATGTGTGTGTCCTATTTCTCAGCTTAATGCAGTGAAGTGCTGTGGTCTTAAAAAACAGGAGTTATTTGGGCAGAAAGTTCCAGGATGGCCTTTGAAGAAGGGTCTGGTATTAGTTGAACAAAACAGCTCAGAGCAGGATCAAATGTGGTAGTTAGGAGTTGAACTGTTGTTGCAGATAGAGGAGGAAGTGGAAGATGAAGTAGAATCTAAACTTAGTTTTGCTGCATTATTTTTGCAGGAATCTTAGCGGAGATGCATTTGCAGATGAGTATTATCTGACAGCTTTGATTTTCCAGCAGAAAAAAGACTTCCTTGAAATAAAGGAGAAATGTTTTCATTATCACTGAGGTGTCCTGTTACACTGAAGCCATTCGTGAGGGGTGAAATGTCTCCTACAAATACTGTGACAACTGTGCATCTGTTACTAGGGACACAGGCAGAAGGTTCTCTTGTTTTCTTTAGTCCAAGGAGTTACTTGCTTTTAAGGAGATAGTATTTGTGTGTAAGGCACAAGGTGCCTTTGTGACAGAGGCAATTCTATTTGAACTCTTCTGGGAGAAATAATGTTCATTATTTCTCATCTTAGAAAAATCCCAGACAGGTTGCAATGAAGGCAGCCTCACTTGTCAATCATGCTTGTGAAAGAATCACTTGGTCCCTCAGTTCTCTCATCTGGGCTGCTGCACCATAGCTGGAAGGATCTTGGCTGTGCAGGGGTAACAGTTGTCAGAAATGCAACTGATTCAATGCAACAGCCTCTGTGAGGGTTCTGGAATCTCAGGACAGCCACATGGCCTCCACTCCATCCTTGAAGCTGGATTAGACACACCAGGCTAATGGTCCCGAATTTCTTCATTCTCTTTCATGTATCTTCTGTTGGGTGTTTGATGTAAGGCTCCATGTTTTCAGGGTCACCTCAACTGACTACTTCTCCATATGGAAATCCTTCAGTCGTGCATGTAACAAATCAATCATGAGTTCAGTGTGGTGCTTTCTCTGTTGGAAGGCAGTAATGAGCCACCCTGCAGAAGGCTTGCCTGATGTTCATTAAACCTGGAAATGCCCTGCAGCACAGTAACAATAGCAGCAGTGAGATGAAAGTGGAAAGACAAGGCAGGGTTTCTATTCACTGGCAAACCCTACCTCCAGCCAGCATATTCCAGCCTGTGTCCAGAAGCCTTGCCAATTCAAGGGCAGGGTCTGGCCGAAGGAAGCTTTTAAGGGGTAGGGAAAACGTAAGTGAACTGTTTGCCTCTTCCAATCCTGACCTAGATTCCTCTAGATGGAGGTTTTTTGAGGGGCCAGTCAGTTTTGTGGGAAGGTAAAACAGGCAGAAGAAATGACAGTTGTTCTAAGGAATGATTTAGGTTGCCATCACAGAGCCATCTTAGGTCAGCTTCTGGTTAGGGCCAGCTCCATGGTTTCACTCACGTATAACATGTACACTGAGGGCTGGTATGGACTGTGTCTTCCCCTCAAGTTCTGCATTAGGAATGCTGCATTAGGATCTATGCTGGATCTATATTCACTTTGGGCTGAGATCCATCTGGGTTTCCCTCAGGTCTAAATCAGTGCTTCAGTGGAGCAAGGCCAGTTTACCCTGATTTGTAACTCAGACCATGCTGCTTCTAAGTTCAGGCCATATCAGCAGATAGAAGGTCTACTTGCAGGGGTGGTGTGCAAGGCACTGCTTCCAGATGTAGCTGAACTCTCTTGTCATACCCCATGTGCACTGGGTATGCTTGAAACAGGGCAATGTCCACTCTTCCTCAGCCACAGAAAGAAGCAAAAGGCATCCAATAAATTCTAATGGGTCTTTTACCAGCATATTTCCCCAATGCACATAAGCTGCTGCTGGATTTTATTGTGGATCAGATGGACAAAGTCAGTTACCACTGGGAAACAGACTTTCAAGGGCTAAGTGGTCTTAGAGTCTAAGAGTGCCATCTTCACTTCAGAAAGAATCAAAGAGTTGGAAGACAAGGTGTCAGAGGGCAGTTTCACACAAGTGTTTGCTGGGCTTCAGAGCCACCAGCAGGAAAACAAGAGCCAGACTTAACAGCTTCTCATGCAAAGTGTTCTGATCAGGGCTAGGTTTTGTGGTGTCCTCAGCAGCCCCTTGTGGGCTGGCTGAATCACTGCAGTGATACGGATTGAATAGGTCATGTGGGTCTAAGGTGTGGATCAGTGGGTTGTACAGATTGATGCTTTCACAGAGACTGGGAGTCCATGAGACTAGATAATTGTTACCAGTGTCTACAATGCTTCACTGGAAGCAGCACCTGAGCTACTGCATCTGCCCATTTCTGTGCTAGGTAGCTGGTTTGATAACTCTGCAGTGCTCAAAGGTGGACCCAAGACACACAGAGGAAAACTTTTCACACTCAGCCATTGGAATAATCTCTCCAGGGAAGCAGTGGAATCCCCAGTGTTGGTCATATTTAAGATTCCACTGGACAATGTGACCTCACTTGGAATATTGTGTGCAGTTCTGGTGTCCTCAACATAAAAAGGACATGGAACTGTTGGAACAAGTGCAG
>JASSUY010038006.1:0-11734 GCA_032466535.1 Forpus xanthops | reverse complement strand
TGGAGCACCTCCCCTATGAAGATAGGATGAGAGAGTTGGGGTTGTTCAGCCTGGAGAAGAGAAGGCTGCGTGGAGACTTCATAGCAGCTTTCCAGTACCTGTGGTGAGGCACTGGAATGGGTTTCCCTGATAAGTTGTGAATGCTCCATCACTGGCAGTGTTCAAGGCCAGGTTGGACATAGTCTTGTGTGACATGGTTTAGTGGGAGGTGTCCCTGCCCATGGCAGGGGGGTTGGGACTAGATAATCTTAAGGTCCTTTCCAGCCCTAACTGTTCTAGGATTCTGTGATTCTAAGTTGTGTATAGAAAGCATTTTCCATTACACTGGCACATTTGTAGAATTTATTCTCAGTGTAGCTTGTGGAAAGTCACTGAAAAAATGCTGTAATTTGACATGTAATTGCTACCGTTGCTTAAAAATGCACTAACACTGTGTTGAAGATATGTTTCAGAATATGGTACAGATAAAGGAAAGATGAGAGGTGCTGGAATGTATACGCTCTGAGCAGCCTAAACTTGTCTGCCTGGTGTACATACACCTCATTATGAGCTTGTTAATGGTATAGTTGAAATTTTTATGTCAGAAGGTCTCTGGTGGTTTGGGAGTGGGAACCCTGCAGAGGATATCGATCTCGAACATACCATGTCTGCTTTGTTGCACCTTGTACTTAAGGCTTCAGAAGCCCCTATGTTTTTAATGCATTCTCTAGTATCTTGGTGGATGGTTAATGGCATGTGGATCAAGGATTGGAAGTAGTTATGCCACCTGTGTGGCTTTGCTCTATCTAAAAATATAGGAGGAAATTTTTCTCCTTACATCCTTTATGAATCGAGCTGTTTTCCTGTGAGAAAATCCTAGCTCAAATAACCAAAATGGAAGAATCTCTATTAACAGGGTCTGTCCAGCATGTTGAGTGTGGATGGGAGGCCTGTTCAAAGCTGCAGCACCCAGGGGTCCCTCTGTCTCAAAGGATGTAAGATCATTTATGATATTCTTTATTCATAGTGTTGCTCTAGTAAGTAACATTTGAAAAGATAGCTTACCGAGCCTGAGTGCCTCTCTTACTGGATTGTAACGGATTTACACCACTTGGTGCCCGACAGAGGGTGTTTTCCCCCTTGGCAAGTGAACTAGCATTTATTTTGCAGACTTAAATGAAGGTGAGCAGGTATGCTCTGTACCTTCATGGAACTGGAGCATATTTAAGGCAGATGTTAAAAACTGTCTCAAGAGGATTTAAAACTCGATAAAACAATAAGAAACCTTGCTTTGTCTCGGCATAAGAAGTGACTTAGAGCTCCGTCTAGAGGTGATGTAGCATCAGAACAACAAAGAGTGTAATGCTGCTCTGTGCCAGTGAACTCGCTGCAAATTAAACTGGTTTTGATGCAGGAGACACTAAGGAGGGGGAGAACTTGGGATTCAGGAATACAGATCATGAATAACAGCAGCGAGCTGCTGCTTGACCCTCAATTACAGCTTGTGCCCTTTCTTTCTGCTCATTTGCCCCAGTTGTCAAACAGTATTGATTCCACCACTCTTTATGGGTATGAGAGGTGAAATTCCATTAGATTGTGTGAAAATGGTTAGAGACTTCATATTAAGGGTAAAGGGACTAGGTATGAAAGCTCCGTTGCTGAGTAATCACTCTGCTAGTAGTATGTACAAAATTAGCCTGGAGACAGTTTATTCCTGTTGTTATTTTACAGTTTGAGTCTCAATGTGGTTGGCAGTTGAAATCCCAGGAAAGGATATGAAAGGAAAAGTACCCCTGGAATCACTAATCGATCAAGCCACCTTCCTGCAATGCAGTGCTTCCCACAGGAGCTCTCTCTGTCTGGGCATGCTGCCCTGTCACCACCTAACATTTCTTTTGAGAGCATTTGAGCACTCTGTCACAGTAGAGGCCTGTATCTTTTTGTAGTGTGTTTTGGTTGAGTAGGAGAGATGATTTCCTCATTTTTGGGGAATGACTTCATTTATTTTCAGGATTATCTTGCCCAGTGCATTCACTTTTCCCACAGATGGCAAAGCTCCAACTCGGGAAGGAATGAAATCATCCTGAGAAGCTGAAGCTTCTGATTTGAAATGTTCTAGTGCTCATTGTGAACAGTAGGTGGCCTTTTCTTCTGAGCCTCCCCATTTTCAATGTTGGTTCTCATCTTCATTGATCCTGACTTTTGTTAAAGAAAATCTCTGGGAGAAGGTATTGGGATTTGGAATCTGTGGCAACAGAGTCTGTGGCTCACTTGCCACAATGGCAAGTGGTGGAGCTGCTGACAGGAGAGTTTATTCATTAGAAAAGAAAGGGAGCGGTTCCCATGTGCTGTAATAACTCACCGAGATGTATCTTCTTGGCATATGTGTATTTGGTTGCCTTGCAGGTGGTATGAAAATATTTGTTCAAGATATATTCAGTAGTTCCTAAGGTTAACCTTCCAAGAACTGGGCAGTTACTGGAATGTGTTGTTTTGTGTTCCGTGTCAAGAGATTCGTAATACAGGGAAGTAGAAACTTACCTGTGGTAGAAGTGTATTTAATGATTTTTTGGACTCACTAGGTAAACCCTGTCAATTACTTGTTGCCATTTGATCTACTTCCATAGATATGTCAATATCTGGGTTCAGAGGAACTAATTCTCCAATTATTCTTCTGAGATGTTTTTATTTCCTCAGCACTTTCCAAGTGTTGCCGATGCCGCAGCAGTTTCCAATCTCAAGCTGAGTAGTTCCCTATTTGCATCTCTCTCAACGTTTTTAGTGTTGCTACCTAGTATCAGCAGAGGTTAGCTGTTGGCAAACTGCTATAATGCCTATGCAGAATTTACTCATTTACAACTACATGTGAGAGGAAGTCCCAGGTAGTTTTCCATATTACTTGTGGTTATTTTGATAGCTGAGAAGTCAATATTCTCAAGCATGTCAGCTGTTCTACAGTATAGGACACAAAATTATTCTAACAGGATAAAGAATTCATTGAAGAGCCCTTTCCACATATAAATTAATTTGCACTGATGATTCCTTTTTGCTTTCATGGCACAAGTTGACCCCATTCTGTCTTTTTACTGGAAGCACCAGATTGCCTGTTACTGTTTTTGTTGTATCTGCATGAATTCTGTGGCTCTGTAACAGGAGCAGAGCAGCTGTAATACCCAGACTGGTAGAACCTTAAAATAACTGAAAATCATTTGTGGTAAGACATGTAATTGAGACGACATGTCTTTCAAGTGTTAAAGGTCTGACAACAGAAGTCTATGCTTGATACATAACATCCAACTCTTGGGGTGCACTCTTGGTGTCAAGACCTGCAGACATCTAGCAAAACATGCTTTTGTGGCAGAGATAGTCCCTATATATATATGTCAGCATGAAGTTAAACCAGAATGTGTAGCAAACAGCGAGTTTTCTGTGTTATTGACATCTAACTTAGGCATGTGGTTTTTATCACTTTGTATTTGCATTAGAAGGAAATGGTTTAGAAACATGCTGTGGTAAAAGGCAGGACGGCTGTGGTCTAACTGTCCTCAGCTTATCACCCACTCTCATCGCAGCCCACCTCCTCTGAACCAGTTGTGACTGGTTCCACTTACAGGCTTTTTCCACTAAATAGCCAAACCTTGCTGCAAACAAATGCCCCAGCGTCCAGAAGCCTGAAACACCCACTTGTCCTCTTATTCAGCCTAAATAAAAATTAAAAACTTAGTACAAACAGTATGTATCTGCATAAATAAACTTCAGGGACATGAAACTGTTGCAGATGTAAAACCTGCAACCTGTACTTGAGGATCTGTGAGGTGGTAGCTGAGCTCAGCGTGGCTGCATGCATGCAGGGGGTTTTGTGCAAAAAGCTGTGTTTTTTCTCATTCAGCGCTGTATGGACAACATTGTTCAGTTTCATGTATGAGACACAAGTGTATTTGGGGATCATTTTAAGTGAAAGAGATCTTGGTTCATTAATGCGATCAAGTGTTGCTCTGCAGGGATGAAGATAGGAAAGACAAGGACAGTGCTATCAATGATGCTACTGAAATCTTCATTAACTGCATTCCAAAAATACCTTTATACCTATTTTATTTCACTTTGGTTGGAACCGAGCCTTAACAAATAATAGCACGGGGTATTCATTGTTTTTCAGAGAGTCTGACTGAAGAGTGTAAGCATCACATTTTTCTTTACATCAAAGATTAACAGGACACTGAAGGCAGTAATTAGTTGCATTGGCTTCAATATGCAGATTGTAAAGTAACTTGTAAGATACACTGTTAGTAAAATAGCTGTGGTGGTTATAACTGAGCCTGACTTACGTTCTTCCCCTGTAACGGTGTGAGTGCTTGAATTCCTGTTGTAACAGCGCTGCAGTTCCCCCTGGCTTGGCTTAGCCCTTCAACAGAAGTGATGTTACAAGGTAGCTTTTATTGTCCTGTTTAGGAATGTTCCTGTTTAATACCTCCGAAAGCAGAAAATTGACTGGTTTAAGGCTCTTTGATTTCCTGAGGAATTTATACAAACAGAAAAACGAGTCAAGTTTTCTAGCCATATTGGGACCTGTTGTGGAAAAGCTAGAGAAGAAACATAAACCTCACAAATGCACCCAGAGGAAAGCTTTTATTGCCCTTTACATTGTTATAGATACAGTGAGTGTAAATGCTGAAGCCGCTTATCTCCAGACTTACAGCGGTGTTTTGCCCCAAACTGAGCAAATGCTTTACTTCAATGTGTCTATTTCTGTTTTCTTTTCCACAGAAGTTTGAAAAGAGCTGATTTGTAGAACTTGGAGCTGAAGAGTTCGAAGTCCAGCATCTGAGAATCTTGCTGCTATTGTGAAAATACAGTGTCTATCAAAGCTGGGTATTTAAGGGTTTGATCAACTTACAAAGGTATCTTAAAACAAGATGATGTTCATGATCATTACAGTTGTTTTCTTTCTTTAAAAATACAGGTTTTCAGTCTGTGTCACAGGCTGGTGTACGGCCTGTTGGATTTCTCCCATTTCTCCATGTGTGAACCTCAGAATTGCTTTATGCTCGTCTAACTTCTTCAGAATTACTATGTTCACTTTTTGAAACTGCATTTAATTGACTCTGAAAGCACACATAGCTTCAGAATATTTAAGTCCTGAGTTGGTGGATACATGAGAGTTGCAGTAGGTCATTGAATGTAAAAATGAACATCTGTGAATTTACAGACAGGAACCCTCCTTAATTAAGCCTTAAGCTCAGTAACAAAGCGCATCTCTGCTTTATATACCAAAAGCCTTGTTACACCTCTAAACTTCTGTGTGCATAACTACTTTTAACATGAGTACCTGCTTCATTTTTCATTATGGCCTTCAGCTTAAAATACTAGGTATGTAACCTTAGTCCTATTGCCCACCTCAGTTCAGGGTTCAGAGATTAGGAAAGCCAGACTGATATAAACCCAGAAGCAGCAAAGCAAAACAAACCTTGTGCACTAATGCCATAAGATTACGTGGGGATTTTTGTTGTTGTTAAGTCTGACACTGAGAGCAGAGGAGTCTATATGGATAAATATATAGCAAAGCAAATTGAAGATGATTTGGTTAGCCTTTCCTAAACATGCATTTATGCTTTCTTTCCTTGGTGCTTGGTGGCAGCCCACATTCTGTAGATGAAGAAGAGTATGATGAGATAGTAGATGGAGCTCTTCAGAAGAAGGACGATGTACACTAAATATGCTGTTCTGTGTATAATGTGATCTGTAACAAACATAAGACAGGAAAGCCTTGATTAAAGTCAATATCGTACAACCTCCTAAAAGATGAGTAGACCTGGGACTGTAGTCTGTTACTGCTGCAATTATATTGATTCCAGTGGACAGTGTGAGAACACATAAAATGTCTGACTGTCCTTTGAGTAGGTTTGCACTAATAAGCTCTAGACTGAGCAGGTGTCAGCACTAGGCTTTCTCTCAATCATAGAATCATAGAATAGTTTGGTTTGGAAAGGACCTTAAGATCATCTAGTTACAGCCCCCCTGCCATGGGCAGGGACACCTCACACTAAACTATGCCAGGGATGGAGCATTCACAGCTTCCCGAGGAAACCCATTCCAGTGCCTCACCACACTTACAGCAAAGAATTTCCTCCTCAGATCCAATCTAAGCTTCCCTTGTTTAAGTTTGAACCTGTTACCCCTTGTCCTCTCACTACAGTCTGTCATGAAAAGTCCCTCCCCAGCATCCCTATAGCCCCTCTTCAGATAGTGGAAGGCTGCTATGAGGTCTCCACGGCAGCCTTCTTTTCTCCAGGCTGAACTCGATGCTTCTGGGTTATTATTTGCTGCAAAGACAACATAATTCTCGTGCTTCCAGCACTGATTACTGATAGCCCCATGTTTGCTTGAATCCTTTTGTCTTGTTTTTTTTGAACTCAAGGATTAACAATTCTTCCTGAATCCCTGTTTAAGCTAAAAGAAAATAATTTCTTTGTCCAAAGTGCTGGGCAGTTGCTGGGCTGATGAAGCGTCAGCTGAAGCGCTGAACTTTTAACTGCTTCAGGTATTAGAAAAAGTGACACGTAATGTGGGCTAATAATCTAGTAGCTGAACAGCATCTTTGCGTCATAATAAAGCTACCTAATAAAAGCAGGAGAGCCCATTCTTGTAATCCCCAACAGAAGTTAATTCAGAGTAGCACTGGAGTGTTTTTATGTTGCAAACCCCAGACTTAAAAGATTTCCTGTATGCTATTTACAAAGATCTTTTTTGTGAGTTTCTGAGCAAATATAGCAATATCTGACTTCCGTGCTATGCATCGCTTTCCCACATTTTAATACATTTTAGTTACCTCTGTTAAAAACTGTGTTGTTTCCAGATGTGTTGCAGTCATCTTTCTTTGTAGAAAAGTCTTTATCTTTCTCTGTGGAAAGAGATTTTAAATGCCACAATTAGGCTTTTTTTTAATTTTAACAAACATGAATTTGAGAAATAGGAAAAAAAAAAAGGTGGTAACATGTACATTAACAGTGAAATTGGAAGTTTTAAACAGCAAAAGAGATGGTTAAGTTCTGTCTGTAGAGCAGATGTTCATGAGTAGGATTCACATGCACCAAGAATTTGAAGGGAAGGAAATGCTCGTAGAGAAGTAACATGGGTATTTGTTACTGTATGTGGGAAGTTTGCCCTTTCAGGAATGTGTCCCTTAAGCTGTTCCTTAGCAGAGTCACTTATTTAGACTGAGTCCACCTGATCTTGTCACTGAAGTGGCTGGAGTCTGCCTTCACAATGTACTGTTATTACAAATGCAGAATAATTTACATTGGAAGGGACCTCAATTAGTCTGCTCCTTAATGGCTGCTCTACAGTAAGGGATAATCTTGAGGAGAGCATCATCTGAGGCTCCCTTATTGGGAATTTGCTTTGTTGGTGGTGCTTGTTCTCTAAAATAAACTTTTTCTGTGCTTGAAACAGGAAATCTGTGTTTGTTCTTTGTTATGGTATTCGTATGCATTGATATATGGGCTTAAAGGCATCCATATTGCATCTGTAAATACATCCTCCATCTAAATAAGCTTAAAGCATATTTTTGTCAGTATATATTTTGATGGCTGTTATGGCCATGTTCTCATTTACTGGAGTTACATTAATTTACAGGAAGTTGAACAAAGGTAGGTACTGAGAAAAGATTAATTTAAACCAATATAGGCAGCTTTTTAAAAGATATTACCATGATTTATACAATCTGCTTTGATTATAGGTTACTTTTTTCTTTAAATTAGCATTGTCTTTCAGATTCTGCTTTGCATAATCTTTCTTCAGTTAAATGAGACATCTTATTTTTGGACGTGGCTATTACCTCACTGTTGCTGGACACTGAGTAAGTAAAACATTTAAACTTCATTTTACATCCCCAGCAACCTGGGGTTTAACTCTTAATTTTTTTATAGCTGTGACTAATGTCAGAGGGACTTACACACACAGTCATGGGTTGAACAGAGAGGTAATACTGTTTTCAGAGACTTCAGTAGGCAGGGAAGTAACTGACGCAGCTGAGTGTAGAGCTTTTGGAGCTATGCTAATTTACACTTGATGAGGTTCAAGAATACTCTTTTCCTATTGCAGAGGGACATTCCCTTGGGAAGCATAGCACAGGCTGGGTTGTTTTTCTTGGGAAAATATTGTTTATTTTAATGATTGCTGTGCAAATGAGCACAGATGCTTTCAGGAACAGTAATAGAAAGCATTATCTCTATAATTTTATTACAAAGAAAAAGTGATGTCTATAATATATATGATGAAACTTTTAACAGAACATTTTAGTATCTAACATATAACATTTAGTATATAACTTTTAACATTTTAGTCTATACCTTGTGTTGGTAGTGAACGCTCTTGGCTCTCATGCTCGTATTTGCAGTAATATTTTTTGTCTTTGTTCTCCACTGGTACAGTTAGCCAGCTGCCAATTGAGTATTCCTCATTTTCTGCGGCCTTCCAAGTGTCTCCTTTTACTACATTGTCTGCTATCTCCTCATTTTTTTCATCGGTCCATGTCACCCGAATAACTTCTGGGTAGAACTTCTCAACAAGGCAAACATACGTTATCTGATTTTCATGTTCCTTCTGCAGGATTTCAGAGTTTGCTGGTGGAGAATTTCCTTTGCCTGGGTTGGTTAGTGGAGGAAAAAAAAAGTAACACAATAGAGAGTTGGAAGAGCAGTAGAGTACAGTAAATAAATACGCCACCGCAAAATGTAGTTTTTAAGGAGCAGCAACCTAAAAGTCTTCTTGACAAATGTTCTGGCTCACTAATTTGTTATTAAATGCTTAGGATGGCAATATAAATGTCTTATGTATGAAAGGAGTCCTAGGTAATAAGATGGATGAATTACAGCTCCTTCCATCCTTGAAGCACAAAAGTGTTTGGTGAGCTGAAGGAATCTGGCATTCGAACACTGTTTACAGTAAATATTATTTCAGTAGACCCAAATGGTAAGTTTTAATTTTCAGTCAAAGCCAGTTAAAGTACTATTTAGAATAACTGGAAATAGAAAGTATGACTTTTAGCCTTATTTTTAAATGAGTTATTTTATAGAGAATTAAAATGGATAGCAGCTTTTATGAGTATGATACAGAAAATTAAGCTCCAAATCAAAATTAAGACTCAGTTCAAATAATCTAAACTTATATTTATTTAGACAATATAGAGTCTTACAGAGTCTGGAGGGTATTTGATCTGGAGATTTTTGATATGTGCCATGTGCATGGAGAAGCACTATTTAAGTCCTAAATTTTTTAAGTGAAAACCAATGTCTAGACTACTTTGTTCATGCTTCTTGTCAAGCAGCACATCTGGTAGAGGAAGACTACAATAGACTAGATCTACTCTTTAATACTAGATTAGATTAAAAAGTATGCTAAAAAGATGCCTAGCTTAAATGAAACATTTCAGTCATATCGCAGTCCTGAGGAAGCATGTGTCATAAATAACTGCAACTGTGTGCATGCATGGAAGAGTCCCATGTATGCACTCCGGCAAATAGAAGACAGAGGAGAACTGGGTAAATTTAGTTTTGCATATATGCATATATAAATATGTGTGTATATGTGAAAAAAAATAAAACCTCCATAAACCGTAGGTATGTTTATGGGAAAAAAAGGATGAAGCCTTGAAGAACTGGCTATGGATTTTGATGTATTTTCAGACTGATCTATAAAGTTGCGAAGTCCACATGACAGTTTACACTGTTGTGGTTTTATTCCGGACAAATAGTCTGATTCTTTGTGAAGAATTTTCAAGTAATGAATTTCTTCTTTTTTTGCTTTAGTTAACTTCCAAGAAATTTGCAGTTTAGTTTTTGAACAGTTTTCTGAAGCAGGGTTTAAGAGGCATGTAGGTCTTTCATTATTTTAAAATCATATATACACACATGTAGATATTTCTTAAGCTAAAACCTGTTTTTTCCCTATTGCAATCATGCAGTAAGTGTGCAAAACATAGTGCAAAGAAAATTCTGGAGTTAGGTTTGTAATCTGAACTATTAATGAATTTGGGTTCAAAACATATTCTTTTGTAGATCAGTTATGAAGTTTTCTCAATGAAACTCCTCTGCAGTTTCTTCATAAGCACCTATGAATAAGATTTATAAATAAGGTCAATGTGTTCTTACGATGAACTTTTCATTACTTGAATAATCCACAAAATTGAGTAATTTTTAACTGATGCCTTAAGTTCCTTTGTTCCCATTCAAGCCAGTGGGAGCCAGGAGCACACAGCACACTCGGATTATAAACAGCGTTCTTTTCCTGCTTGCCAGCAGCTTCAGGTATTATCATTGATAATAACAGAATCCTGACCTAACAGGAGCTTCCCCAGATACTTTAAAGAGCTGTCAACCTTCTCTCCAAAGCTTTCCCATGACAAAACTTAAAAAATAAGTCTTTGAAAATACTTACTGGAGATGATGAGTTTTGTTCCAGAACCAAATGCTTTTATTATGCCACACTGATACTTTCTTTTACAAAAACTGCTTGGGACATTTAGGTTGGACATGAGCCACAATATGAATATTAAGAATTTATTCATTTGGCTACATGACTGTAGAAAAATAGAATTCAATCTCAGCTAACGCTGCTATTCCCAAAGAGCCTTTAGTGATATGTACATTAAATTCAGTTTCAAGCAAGTCTGTGCCATCATTTGTTTAAAAAAGCATCAAAACAAGCCCAGAGTGTTGTTGCCTGGGGCAGTGATTTGAGATAGCATGTTTCCCTTAGGGTTTAAATGGATGCATGATTGGGACTATTCAGCCTCAAATCCTGCTGTACTTGCCTACAAAGCATTATTGCAGGTAGTCAGTGCCAAAAGGAAACATTACAGGTGCATTGACGTATATTGTGGAGAAACATCAACTTCCATCATTCCTGTGCATGTCTTTCCTCAGAGCCTTCTGGCTTCTCCCCAGTGAAACTATGTGTACCTTACATGAAATCCTGCCAACACTGAAACTAATGGCAACATTTCCAAAGGTCCAGGATTTCCCCTGAAACTTTCCACTGAAAACTGTTTGTGAACATTATCTTGAAAGTATCAGCTACTGAATTCATCTTTGTGCCCATGACATCCTTGATATTTTAAAGCCATTAGCAAATGTTCTTATTAATGTTAATCATGGTAAGAAGCTTTCACTCTGCAGATTTCTTTTGAGTGGCCACATCCTCCCTGTTACGTCTTACACCTCCATTCTTCTGCCCTAACGCTTTTTTGAACTTTCAAGTCTCGTAGGTTTTAATTCAGGGTTTCATGTTTTTTCCTGTTAAAAAAAAAAAACTAATGCAAGCTAGTGCATTGATCAAACTTCATCATTTTGATTTAAAAGGGCAGAAAGTCAGTTTAGTCCAACTTCAGGTAATGTATAAATAAATTTAAGTAAAATCTATTTTAGGGAATGTATTTTTTATAATAATATAATTATAGCCATTTGAACTCTGAACTTCAATACGTTTGATGAAATTAAGTTAGATACTTCAGTAATGTTTAGGAGATAAACTGGGTTTGGAGAGGCTGGTTCAGTCTTCAGTCTCAGCTTTCCTGTTGCAACATGATAAGTGCCTAAACTGGGCAGAGAACAGAGATTCAGAGCAGCCCTGAACTAAAGGAGCTGGGGGTGTTGGTTGCTGAGAAAATGAACATGAGCTGTCAGTGTGCTCTTGCAGCCCAGAAAGCCAACCGTATCCTGGGCTGCATCAAAAGGAGCGTGACCAGCAGGTTGAGGGA